>JASDQU011400563.1:36600-57053 GCA_032191745.1 Picea mariana | reverse complement strand
TGAAAAATGTTAAGCCACACAGGGCTGAAACAAAATAATAAAACCAGAGCATCATTGGCAAAAAACTAGTTTGTGAACCTGAGACACTAGTCGTCATTTTGAACCCGGGTCCAATTGGGTCTGCGTCCCTTGTGCATTTGTCACTCGCGCAAAATCTAGGGCCATTATCCCTGGAGTTGGAGTTGTGTGAATAAGATCAGAAACCAATGCTCCAAGGTGCTCCTCACGTCGTTCCCACATCTCGTATCTGAACAACAAATCCGCCAAGTTGCGTCGAATGTTGAAAACTAGGTCCTGAATGATTGCAATTGCACTTTGAAACTCCAAGTGTTCATCACAGCGTGCACAGGGAGGCTGAGGCGGAGGTGAAGGTGAAGGTGGAGGTGGAGGTGGAGGTGGAGGCGGAGAGGCATGAGAATCATGAGAGGAGGCAGAGTGACTAGGAGAAGGAGTCGGAGTGGGCGGGCGAGAAGGTGGCAGTTGGATCGAAGGTGCTTCCTTGCTGAGTTCAGGTGTGTATCCAAGTAAATTGCCAAAATTAACGAACCATTCGACCCTGCACACCTAGGGGGAGGACAAAGGGGGAAGGTCCAGGGTGGATGAGTGAGCATAGGGAGGTTGTGGGTCTCTCTTATGGCGACATCCCCTAAGAATTATACCAGGTGGACCCTTTCTTCGATTTGCCTCTTTTCCTCGGCATCTGGAGGATGAAGAGGAGGGGAAGGAAAAGAAAATTCAACGAGACACCGTGGATAAGGGACTATAAGAAGAAGCTTAGAAGTGTAGGAGCTGAGAAGTGAGAATGAACAGGATAACCCACCGCCGAAAGATAACGCCGGAGGAACCTTCCTGCGTGACGAGACCTGTTGGAGTGCCATCCCATCGTCTTAACGTCGCATGTGTGGAGGAGTTGGTGCAGGTACTCTGCCCAGAGAATGAACTACCACGACTTAAATCCCATCATAAATAGTCGGTGATGTCATGTAGGTGGAAAGGCACATGGGTTGAGAGCGCCAAGTGTACGTCTACCAGGGCCGTAGGCACTATGTGTGCGGTGACACCCCATCCGGGGATTATATTGAACTATTCTTATTATCCACTAACAAAGCTATACTATTTATTATCCTCTTATTCTTGATGTCCCAATCTCCATACTACACATTTTGAAATTTAAATTACACTTAATAATTAAATCCCTATTAATTTAGAATTGGAGGAATTTTTTTTAAGATCAAAACACTCTTATTTAAAAATTTAAAATAAACTTTATAATTTAAAAAATGTCATTTTAAAATTGAAATATCAAAATGTGAACATTAATTTAAAATGGAAAAAACAATCATTACACTTTAAAAATCTTATTATATTTATTATTATTATTTTTTATATTATTTATAAATAAGCATAATAGTCTTGGATGGGGTGCCACCTTGTGAAGGGATGCCATGTAGCCTATCCCAGACCCAAGCCATTAATATGGCAAGTTGACACCCTTCCCCTCACCATTAAATGGAAGGAGGTCATTATTGCGCGACGAGACAAGGAGGACAATTCCCTCGCGCGAGATGAATGACGACCATAAGGTGTAATGGTAGTGGGAATCTCGGTACAGAGGTCATATCTGGCCTCAACATTATCCTCCCGCTCAGACGAGGATGGATCCATCTTACCTTTGCGCTCCACCAGCCCGGTTGCTCTGAGAACTGGCACTGCATCCATTCGGCTCCTATCGCTTTTACCCTGCACATTAGCACCCTCTCTGACCCCGCCATGCCAAGGGAAAGAGGCAGGCCGCGACACAACCCTGCCTGGTATAGTTTTGTTGCTAGATAGCGGAGGGTGTAGAGATTGGAGCGCGCCCTATCCATAGCCCAGACTCAACGATGGGAGAATCCCAGAATGCCGCCAATGGCATACGTGGAGGAGGATATTCCAGAGGAACCTATCCAAGTCCCTCCAGAATCCCTCCTCTTCACAGTACCAGATAATTGGCAGCCCCCCAGTCATATCCTGGCAAGCACAAGTGCTTCAGCCATTGTCCAGCATGCACATGAAGCCAAGGAAGAGGATACTTGCATAATTGAGGAGGAATTCCTCGACTTCGACCCCGCGGACACAATTCAAACCAAGGACACTGCAACGGAGGAGCTCAGGGCAATGGAAGTTATGGAAGCAACTCAGGCGGACTCAGGCAAGGCGGCGACAGTCTTATGCACAGAGGTGGAGGGTAGCCCAGTCTTGGCGCCTCCACCACTCTCGACACTCCCAGATTTTGGCCAGGTACCACCACCCTTCTTCCATCCAGAGCAACTCATGCTAGTCTTTGAGCTAAGAAGCCACATGGCTGACCAAATTCATTGGGACACCCTCATGCATCAATGAATTGGCATGCTTTACAAGGCCTACTCAAACGCACCAGCAGCCTAGTGTTGTCCGATATGTGCGAGGCCATTCGTGCTCCAGCCCAGGGACGACCCCCTCAGCGATGATCCGAGCAACACACTCTTAGGTGCAAATGTGTAATCTACTTGCTTTGTCTATCACGAGCATTCTCAGCTCGACTCCTTGCACTGCTACAGTGCAGTTTTACAGTTATGTCTTTTGTTTTCAGTTTATGTCTTCTGTCTTTCTTAGTTGCCTAGCACAGTGCTGCAAAGACTTGAATCCACCACCTGCTCTGGTTTTCGTTTGGCAAGGTAAATCGCAGATTGTCATTTTAAACAATGACATCACATTCTGCCACTTATTCTAATTTCCACTAATTCAAAAAAACAACTGACAGACTATAGCCATGTGGCTTTTTTTACTGTAAAAACTATATAATAAAAATTTCCCCTCTTTATTCTATCTATATATATATATATATATGAAAAACAAACAACACTATTCAAAACAATGCAATAATACTTAACCAATTATATAACATGGAGCACCTCACCCAAATATAAACACATAACTACTGCTTTTTGTTTTCAAAGAAATTAGTTACTATTCGTTGTAGACCACGAGGTTCCAGCAATCATTAATATGAATATGAGTGAAAAGTAAAGTATCCATCATATTTTTATTTTTTTTCAAAACTTTTGTTGAAAGCAATTACTTTAACATTTTTTTTTTAATATAATTTTAAGTTTGTTATTAAAAATTGATTACATGCCTTTTGTATATATGAATATTTACACCAATCATATTTTCTCAACTTTAAATGTAACATCGGTTTCCCATTTCATTGTGTTCTAACCAAGTGGGAAAGTCATATTGGTCCTCTATCTTGCTTTATATCATTGAATCTTCTTACTTGATCATTAATTTTTTTTTAATACTAAATGGAATATAAATTATGTACATTTTAATGTCATCATGGATGAATGTTGGTTGAATTATTAATTAAACTTTCAATGTAACATAGGTTTCCACTTCATTGTGTTCTAGCCAATGGGAAAGTCATATTTGTCCTCTATTTTGCTTTAAATCATTGAATCTTCTTACGTGATCATTAATTTTTTTTAAATACTAAATGGAATACAAATTATGTACATTTTAATGTCATCATGGATGAATGTTGGTTGAATTATTAATTATGATATTAATAATGTTATTTATCATTTTTATAAAAATATATAAAGTGAGATAACTTTCAAACATTAAAGATGAATAATATTATTAGTTATGAGGTTCCATGGCAGAAGTTTTATGGTTAAAATGTAAATTTTCATTTTAATCAAACCAATGCATGAGATGTAAATAAAAATGTTATATTAAACTTTTCTAATTATATAAATATTTTAAAAATAAGTTTTTGTTATAATTAATAACACAAAATATTAAATATATGTTATGGAAATTTTTTTGGTTTTTTAATGGAGAATATAAGATATATGGTGGTGTTGGATATGAATATTTTTTTATGTTAAGTATATGCTTTTTAAATATTTTTTATTTGTATAGATTATTAGAGTAATATTAAAAGAATTAATAGTTATTTTTGAAATGTGGAACTTATAATCATCACTAAGTACACAATTAAGAGTGGGTTGAGCCTAGTGACTTATCTTTGTTGATTTGAACAAATTATTTTAAGGTGGAGTTCATTATAAGGTCTTTAATTCTAATTTGGTTGAGGTGCGAGTCTGTATGAGCCTCACTGGGTTACCAACTATTATTGTGGTTGGCGATTGAACTAGCCTCCATCTAAATACTCCAAAAAAATGGAGGATCCTGTAAGATATTTCCTGTTAAAAAAAAACTAAAAACAAATCAATAATATAAAGCCAAATTTAAACCAAGAAGCAATAAACATTATCTAAGAGAAATAGATTATGTGTCTAATTACATCTCCTACATGGAATATAACATATAACATACCTTTATGCATGGGTCATCATTGCATTGGTTATGATTCAACAACCAATTGACATTGCTCATTCTTTAATTTCCTAACCAAATCCCATTGACTATCAATCATCAACCCCATCCATGTCAATGTCAACCTCATTCATTGAGATCAATGTCAGTCACACCACCTCACCAACACATTAACTTAGTGATAGGAACATTGCAAGCCTTCAACTCCAACACTTGGAATGAATTGTTACATCTCAAAGTTAAATGAATTTAAACTATAGTAAGACTATATAATCATCATGTTAAGGTAGTGTATGTTGCAAATGTAAACCAATATGTATGTTGCAAATGTAAACCAATATGTAGAAACAAAGGTGAGGAACATGGACAAATACATTGCATTAAAGTCATTTGCTCCTCTTAAATCATGTTAAATCATTCTCCTTATATCAGATATAAATGATCAAGATGATGCCAAGAATGTTAGTTAGATCTCTGGTCACACATATGGGAGCTCTTCTCTCCCATAATTATAATGTCACCACAAGTTTGTGACATTGCATGAGGAAGTGATGGGAGAATGCACAATGTTTATATAGACATCTTCAAGGATCATGAGAGTGCATATGATTATATATTACAAAGTTAACATTTTTTTTTAGCAAGTAAGAACCTAAAAATAAAAGTTTCTCTTATTTGTATATAGGTAAGTATATGTTCATTAATATTATAATTTAAATGCTTTACAAATTTACTCTTTCATAGGAAGGGAAATTGGTACTTTTGGTTTAAAATCCGACAACAACCATTTTGAATTGACATAATTGCAAATATCAATTGTTGACATTACAAAAGTAGGTTACAGTGGGGGTGTTTGAGGGTGTTGAATCCATTTTTGCATTTTGTTTTAAGCTAGAATTTGGTATTACCTTCCAGAACAAAGAATTACAACATATCTAAAGGACACTAGTACAGGGGCTGCCAACAGAGGAAACTCACCACTAAACCATGCCACAAGAGTCTAAGAAATCATATTAGGGTATCTATATAAAGTTAACAGTTCACAACTAGAGCCAAGTCTAAAACAACTAGAGCTGGAAACAACCAAAACATAAAAACAATGGTGTCCAACTAGACATACATTTAAGCTGAAATAAATAAGACTAGAGAGGGTGTTAAACTTAATTTCCAGAGGTGTCACCCGAAGATGCTTGCCTGGAGGAGTCAGGCCTTCAGGGATCATGATGGATTGAAGAAGATTCTCTTGGTCCCACAGTTGTTCCGGATTAGTAGAGCATGAGTCCAACAACCAATCCAACTTTTTCTCCATCACCTCCTGCCTGAATTTATGATCCACATTGTCTTGCCTCAGTTCGAAGATGAGTTTAAGTTGTTCATCCTAGAATCTACCCAGGGGGGAATTCTCCTGCAAATGTGAACCAACGCCTTCCTCATGGTTGTGTGGGGCCAGACCAGAGGTCAGAGGAGGATGAGAAGAGTCATACTTCGGGCCTACATTGGCGTCTAAACCCGTATTGTTTCTAGTCAAATGACCAACATCATCTGACATGTCTTCCAATTCAACAGAGAAACCCCATGATTCTTCCATAGGAGGCGGGGCAGACGGTCCAACCAAAGAGGGAGGAGGCAAGGCAATCAGACCATGCACCACCAAGGAGTATTCCAGGCGTTAGTCATTGCTATTAGGATTGTGCAATGGTGAAATGTTTCTTCGATGTCCTCTAAGACCATGGAAGACCCCACCGACTCGTTTCACCTTGCCATGATCATGAAGCATACTGCCAGGGAAGTGGAGACGATTAGCAAGCCAAGGGAGAAGAAAATGATGCCACATAGAAAAATCTAAGAGCCCATCAGGAGGGAAAAGAGAAATGGTTAGATTAGTGAGGATCTGCCTGTATAAACCATTACCAAAATTGCGAGTCCCCGTGAGGTCGTCCAACTCCTTAACTGAAACCATCAAAGTGTTGTACCTTGCCAACCTTGAATTCACATCGTGAAATAACAATCATTGTATAATGAAAAGGTCAAATTCGAATGGACGACTCAAGCGGTTACAAATGAATTATGTCCGCCCGCGACCTTGTAAGAACAAACGAGCGTCGACGGATGACACACATCCTCGAGCTAGACATTCGAGGGAATATCAAAGTGAACCCCATCCAGGGTGAATCCATTGTTACATTAAAAACAACAATTTCAAGAATAAAAAATTGTAATTTCAACATATGTTTTATGGTTGGATTTCAGTGATGGAAAACCAACAAAGGTCAAAATCATAGAACGCTAGTTGATCATCTAGCTGAAAGACCACTTGGAAACCTATAAAGCACTTGGAAGCCTATTGCTTGTCCACCAAGATTAAATGTGGAATAACAAAATGCATTAATTATGGGTGTTTTCAAAACAAATGTTAAAACATAGACAATTGTACACAAGTTGGTATTTGCTAAATTGGAATATACCAACGTAGATCCATCTTAAACCCGGATCTATCAAGCACCAAGAGGGATCAAATTTCTTAAGGTGTAATTTTTATTATTATTAAAATATGAAAAAATTAATATTTTAAATGTTTCCATATACATATGTGATATATGTAAGGGTGAGGGCAATTGTTTTTTTTTTTTTCAAATTTAGGAGACTTTATTTTTATTATTGTTTTTTTCCACCCAAGTCTATGAAGGTATACATACCCTACCCCCCTCTGGATTTGAACCTGTGACATCTTAAGAGAAAACACATGTTCTTAACCATTAGGCCCACTCAAGCTGTATTTATATTTTTAAATTTTAACTATAACAATGGTGTTAATTTATGTATCATACTATCAATATTAGTCTCAATTTATGTATCATATTATCATTAAAAACTTAGTAAAAAGATTATATTCCTTAAGTGATCAGCTAAACTTTACAAAGTGATTATGGCTCCATTATGAGAGGGTAGGTAAGAGACTTCACATTGTGGATTTTGGATTTTGAGATGTATCCCTCCTTTAGCATGGTTTTAAGTCAACATTTTTAACTTATAAAACATAAATTTTCTTTTACATGTGTCTTTGTTAAAGTGTCATGTGGTATGTTTACTATTTTTTTTTAAATTTGTTAAAGATTAAATGATTACATAGCAAGGTCTACTTAAAACATTGTGAAACACACAAATAAAAACATTAGTAAATTGAGGTCATCCATACTTGGAATAAGAGAAGGATGAAAATATTAATAAATAAATGATTTTATTAAAATAGTAAATTGAGGTCATAGATACTTGGAATAAGAGAAGGATAAAAACATTAATAAATAAATGATTTTATTAAAATGGAAGATAAAATAAAAAATAAAAATAAAAATTATAGTTATAAAAAAAATTTAAGATAATTTTCAAAAATGTCAAAAAAATAACCACATAAATGCCCTTCAAAATAGAGAGGAGAAAGGTAATATATTATCATTTATATGTTATTGTAAATTAATTGTTATAATTAATGTAATATATAAATATATTCTATTATTTTCAAAATAGAGAAAAGAAAGCTGATATATTATCATTTATATGTTGTAGACTAGTTGTAAACTAATTGTTATAATCCATGTAACATATAAATATATTCTATTATTGTCATTCATGTTGTTAAATATATTATATTATTGTAATTCATGTTGTTATGCAGTCACACAGAGACCACATCAAGGAGGTAGGGTGCAGCAAACCATAATGGACACATTTCATGTATATAAAATTAATAGGAAAAAATGCAATCCCTACAATTAAAAACCTCCAAAAATTTTAAGCAACAAGTAGTGTACACTTGAGTTTTTATCATCCATTTAATATATATAAATTAAAAAGGCTATATGCGAGTTCATAAGTACTGAGCACAAGTATTTGAAAGACTCGGCATACTTTTATTTATAAACTTTGTGAGTATAAATTTTTTTTGAAAGACTAAGCATATTTTTATTGATAAACTCTGTGATGTGATTGAAATTCAGAATACAAGTCACTCACACTACCTGATTCTATGCACACTAAGTACAGAATGTGTTTCCCTATTTTTCTATATTGTAACAGCCTAACTCTATATTGTAACAGCCTAACTAGTTTAAGTAATACAGAAACCTATGACTCTGAATGGGGTAACTTCTGCCTATATTATACTAACAATGGTTATTTTGCTACAGTCTCTGTCAAAATGTATCAACCTGTTCATATTCCCATTGAGAGTTCAGTCAAACCAAAAATAAATAGCCAATACAGCTGAGGGCTTTCTCTATTGCAGGTTAGTTTTAAGGAAGGGTGAGTTAGAACTTAGTATCAGGGAGAAGCTCCAATAAACTTGAATCTTTGGCTGTACTCGTTGTCATCAAATTTCAAGTAGCCATCCAGTTCATCTGTCTCAGATTTTGGCATTCTACAGGATTCCATTATTTCTGGGCTAAGCCCATCTGTCAACAACTGCAATACCTGAAAGCAAAGGAATACAACATTCCAAGGTAACCAATTGTTATAGTTATTCATTGAAAATTCAGAACACATAGTCAACACTCTGTGATGGATACTGAAGGCCTCAAATTATCTCTGAGTAAGTGGAAAAGTTGATATACCATAGGAGGGCTTAGAGAGGAATCAGAGAACGAGCTCACCTCACTCATGGATGGACGCCAGATTGCGGACTGCCTTATGCATAGAGATGCTGTGAGAACCATTCTCTGCATTTGGTGAACATCATATTGACCATCAAGTCGACGATCTGCTAGTTCTGTAATGTTTCCGGACTCCAACAGGGGTTTTGCCTGCACAAAATAGATCCGATCACATTTGCTATAAAGGTCCTTAATGGCTATTTTGTACTTTGTGTTTTCGATATCTACATATCTACATACAATATTGCAATGGATGAAATCACTAATAAAAGCAAAATTTGAAAGCAAAGACCCCATTGTTAGCAAATAATCTATTATAAATATGTAGGCAATTTGCCAAGAAGACGTACAGAATTGAAGTGATTCCCTTACTCTCCATTAGAATCTTTCATTCCACTCTTCAGTTTTTTCAACAAAGTGGAAAGTATTGGACATAAAAGAAGCGGAATATTTGAAAAGGTTAGATCGAGAAATATAAAAAGTGGGCGTCAGAACCTTTCAAGATATGGAGGGAATGATTTACATTGATTCTGAACGCAGTCATTTTAAATACAAAGTCTCCCAGATGGGCATGACAAATCAGTTATGATGTTGCATATTAGATTGGGTTGGAGCATTTTAGCATCCAGATTTACTTTAGATTATACTATCCTAGCATTTCTTTTCTCGTTCGTTATAGCTTATTTCTACTTACCCAGAGTAGGAAGTTCTGCTCAGTGACATCAGAAGGCATCCTACCAGAGATTATCTCCAACAAGAGCACTCCAAAGGCATAAACATCTGTTTTCTCATCAACAATTCCATGCAGAAAATACTCAGGTGCCAAATACCTGCTCAAGATGTTTCGAGAATGAGGAGTTTGCAGATAATCGGCTATATTGCCTATTTAGAATAACTATAGATACCAAAAAAATACAACGAAGAAGATGAGGAAAATGTTTACCCAAAAGTTCCTTCAATGGGTGTTACAGAGTGATGACTCCATTGCCTTGGAAGCCATTTTGCCAATCCAAAGTCTGAAATCTGTGAAAGGCAAATCAGGATATTTACGAGACTAGAAACTAAATATCGCATTCAAAATGATTTGGCAAAAATGCGGCACTTGGTTGTGTGTTATGTGTTTAGGACTGATGTTGTTTAGTTGATTAAAAATTAATGCTATTACTCCTTAAAATATAAGATACAGTATAAGAAATAGAATATCCTGAACCCCATTAGAAAGGGAGTTTAAAACTGAGGGAAAAGCTAGACCCTTGCTAATGTTTTAGAATTCGTAAGAGTAGCACATTATCAGTATTTTAAGGGGTGAAATTGCTTACCTGTGGCTCAAAGTCTGGGCCAAGCAGAACATTTGAGGCCTTGATATCCCTGTGGATGATCCGTCGTTTGCAGCATTTATGGAGATAATGCAGGCCTCTTGCTGTTCCAACTGCCACTTTGTATCTGACTGGCCATTCCAGCAGCTGAGTATTTGTGCCTAATCAAAACTTCAAGTTAGACTTTATCCTTCTCACTTTAGTTTTGATCTAATCTTTCAGCTAGATAAAAAATGAAGGCCCCAATCTTCAAATTACATCTTGTGTTGCTGATGTATCCTTTGCAACACCACCAACTTCGCTTTCTCTTCTTGTCTACCTTATAGTTAAGATTTTACTTATTTTCCTGACATGATGCTTGTACCAGTCAAGGCAGAACATTCTTTTTTCAATAAAATGCCACATCTTGTGGAACCTATTACTTTGTCTCGGATCTCATTGGGATTGTTAAAAGATTCAATTCGTTCTTTTCCAAAAGATTAGTATCCGTGGCCTTATGAATCTTATGGTTGAAGTCTTCCTTGAATTAGTTTGTAGCACATAAGATCTCATCTATTGACATCATCAATAAAGAAATTGCTCTTTGCTAGAGACTGGAGCAAATTCAGAAAGGTTATCAAGAGGTAAAATTGTTCAAACTGCTACTAAAGAAATTGCCCCCAAAAAAGGAAGAATATCCTCCTCTGCAACCTGTGAGATTTGAAGTTTTTGCTCTTTGGAAAGGGTGCTGTTGGAGTAATTTCAAGCAATTTTTCTAACACAGTAGAGCAAAAGAGACAACCTAATAAGGTCATACTGAAACAAGATTGGATAGACATATCTGACATATATTCACAAACACCTAGTATTCCATTAATGACAGATGCACAGACATCCATATGGGTAGGGCCTGCACTCTCCTTAGGCCAAGCAAAGGTGGACTAATGGTTTACCACCACCCTCCTACAACACATTTGTCAAATCCTTTTGGGAATGGTTCTTTGAAGAGTACCCCAAGTAATTGTCAATGGATAGATGAAGATGATTGGAAATTTGTAAGAGATCACTGCAAACCTCCCAAGCCACAGTGAGAACATGGGTTCCTAATAAGAATGGAGTTACATTCGAGCATGAACCTTGCTCACTTAAAATCAGAACCATCAAGCATAGATTTATGCAAATATCACACTTAAACTTGTGCAAAACATCACTTTACATCAATTAAAAAATAGAAAAAAAAATTGACTGAAAACCTCCGGTTAACACGAGCAAGCAGCAACTGCGCTATTTTAGATTTAACATTAGGATAGAAATGTCTCACCACACTATGGAAGTCCCATTTGGCTAAGAAGCCACAAGTGGGGGCCATCTATTCCACCAAAATTGCTCAAAACTTGCATCCAGCCCCACCCATTTTTGCAAGTACAAATAAATACAAGCATGGGCACAAGCGTCACTGGTGACTTGAACCCTAGTAGAGGTGATAACACCGCCCCGCTTTAACCGACCTAGTTAAGCACCCATTGACCATATTGATAAATATTAATCTATAATTTATCCCAAGTTGTTAATGCTTCAGGATTGGTCTGAGCCATTGTCTTCAACCTAAATACAAAACTTTTCTATATTATTTTTCTTTGGTGTTTTGTTTGCGTGGTATTACATTTACTACATTTACAGTTTCTCAAACTGAAGAGATCCAAAACCAAGCCTTACATGTGACAATTTAACAGTGATTGTAGCTTACCATGTAAAACAGAAGCCAAGCTACCATATGGTGAGAAGTCAAAGATGAGATGGAGACCATTTTCAATGCAGCAACCAATTAATGAGGCTGTATTTGGATGGCAGACATGGCCAATTATACCCAATTCTATGAGAAAGTCTTTTTCCCTTTGCTCATCTGTATTTCCACCAGCCAATCTCTTCACTGCTATTATTTGCCCATCTCGGAGCTCTCCTCTGTAGACCTCTGCAAAACCACCTCTGCCAACAATGTTGTCTGCCATGCAAGGAGATTCAGAACAATGGAATATTCAATGAAAGAATGTGAGACAAGCAACATTTGTCTGATACTGTAATGTTTCTTGATGTGAACTTATTTATTCAAAATGTTTTGATTCTCATTATGGAAACAAATTCTATAGGTCAAGCTATACCAGGATGAAAATTGTTGGTGGATTTAGAAATCTCTTCATATGTAAAGCATCTCCATGATGGTTTTGATATGGAAGGTGAAGCGGCACTTCCAGTTGTTCTATCTGGCTCACAGATTTCCTCGTTATACTTTGCAATCCCTTGTATTGAACGGCGGCCAAAAGACGAAGAGAATAGTGGTGGAAATGCCAAATTAACATTTTTCCAGATGTTCAAGCAGTGCTGTTGATTCGATCCAGAATCTAGTTCTTCATCAGATTCTGAAGATGCTTGACCGAAGAGGCCCATCTTGGAGAATGAATGAGAGGACCCATCATGATCATGTTTCACAACTGCTGTTGAAGAGAGCTTTTCCTTTGGTATGTGAAAACTATTGGAACTTTTATTGAATCCAAGTGTTATTTCTCCATTGCCAATTGACATTTTTGAGAAAAACCGCTTCTGTAAAGAGGTTAGTGCTTTTCCAAAATCCTTGTGATGCCATTTGAGGTCCAACTTGTGAATTCCTGTAAGCAATGCCAATGAAATGAAAATCCAAATTCTCCAGAGCTGGAAAATAAATTCAGTAGTTGGTAACATCAAATCTATCATGTCCGTGTGTGTGTAAACGGACTGTACAAATTTAAGGCTAATTAATAACAGAATGAAATGCCAAGTACCGATAATTTGATTACTTGAAGCTCTGCTTTTAACTCCGTTCCTTTTGTATTTAAGAGCACCTATACTCCATTAGTCATATAGAGTTCACATAGGACTTTTTTATCTTATAAAGATTGGGATTTCATTTTTGTGACTATATTTTTCAACTGACTATAGTTTTGGACTATTTGTAGAAAAGGTTTTGGGCCGGTGTCTGAAAACCCAAGGCTTGTGATTTTCTGATTGAAACAAATAAATAAATCTACCTCTATGACAGGAAAGCTTTTTGGAAAATGCAATGAAAATAATACATTATTTCAGATCATTATTAGAGAAAAGTTAAAACAGGGAGAAGACTCGCAATGTGAACGCCATATACCATGAAGAAATTCCAAGGCATCAGAAAACAACCAGCTTCAAAATCTACGTACCTTCCTGAGAAAAGACTGAATTATCAGGGATTTTAGGAAATCTTTCAGCATTTAAGGGAAGTCGCCTGCCTTTCACCGTAATAACAGAACATCCAGCTGGAGCATGCTGAAGGCAATACTTGGTCACTCCAAGTGTAGGCCTGTTTAGAATGAGATAATTCAGGACCATTATAGAGGTCTTATAAAATAAAATCTCTTGGGTTCTGATTGTGTATAGTATCATTGTAAATTACTATTCACTCAGAATTTCACACTTGCTTTATGAATGAAATAATCTATGTTATTAGATCATCTCTTCTGAGGACGTGAAATCAGTCGTACTCTGTCTTGATGGAGACACTATGGTCCAACTATTTGCAAATTATGGTATATATGCCAAATCAGAATGGGTATAACCTGCCCTCTTTTCCGGTGGATTGATAGGCTTTTAATGTTCACCCCCCTGCCCCCTTTCTTACCTCTTTTGAACAACTTTGTTAGATCTTTTTAGGGAATGTGACTTGGAGAGTCCTCCGGAACTGTTGACTGGAATTTTAAATGAAAAAAAATAGCCATGGAAAATTTGGAAATAGCAGGTGTGGAGCTCCCAAGCCATAGGGATAATGTGGGTACCTAATAAGACTGGAGTTATGTTTGAATCTTGCATCTAAAACAGAACGCGATCCAATTTAAGCTTGGGTGTCAATTGAATATCCATCTAAACCAACCATCTCCAGACTATATGCCTTAACTGCAAGGCTAGTTTAGCAAAGTTAACTGAATTTAATAATAAATAGATTGCAGAGCACATAGACAGCCACAGCAACATACCTCCTCGCCTGATGGGTTGAAGCTCCGAGGATGAGAAATGAAGCCCCCGAAGCTGCAACTTCATCAACCAGGCCTTCCTCCACACTGCAATGAACCAACACCTTTGCTTCGACTTTAACCTGTCCCAATATTGTCCGCCTTGATTAATTAAACCAAACACATGGATCTCCACCCATTTTAATATGGAATAAAAGAACCATCTAAACAAACAATGATAATGGCTACACCCTGAGTCCTACCCACCTGTTTGGCCTGGCAGAGGTCTGTGAATGCTCCCAACAAGTCTATAGTAAATGCATTTGCTCTCTCAATCTTGTTTTTCATAAGCTGTGTAACCGAATCTGAGAGCTTTTTTTCATCCTTCCTCACTGCACTTTTTGCAAAACTATGAGTCAGTCCCTACACTCTCTCTATACAGCATTGCGAGAAACAACAACTCACAATAGTTACTTGTTAAGAGCTAATATGAAAATAACATCTTAAGCTTGGATCTATATAGCACTGAGAGGGCATTAAAAAAATTGGAATGCCAATCTCAATCTTTTTGCACTCAGATGTTCTATTTAATAATAAATATTGAGGTTTGCACCTGCCCTTGTTTCATCCTTGTCAATTGGTATTTATTTTATTTTATTAATACACACCAGAATTTCCCCACACCCATTTGAAGAAGAGATTTTAAAGTCCAAAAACTATTCCAAGAAGCCAAAGCACCATATCCCATTGTTTATTATTCACTGTTTATTATTCACATACACACACCTACACAAATCCACAGAAGTGGAAGGGGAGGCCTTAATCAGACATCTACACAAGTCCACAGAAGAGGAAGGGGAGGCCTTTATCAGAGATCTATACAAGTCCTACAGAGGAGGATGGGGAGCCTGGAGGCCTTATTCAAACACACCCACACAAATCCCACAGAGGAGGAAGCCTTAATCAGACATCTACACAAGTCCTACAGAGGAGGATGGGGAGCTTGGAGGCCTTATTCAAACACACCCACACATATCCCAAGGAGGAGGGAGAAACATAGCAAGCACTCATCCCAACCAATCAACCATTATGACCATTATGTTACTTGGAAGGATACTACCTCCATAAACATTCTGAGGAGAAACTCACTTATTTATTTGGGAGCAATAAACATTAAACAAAAATCCAGAAGTCCACCATGCATGGTGAAGATTGAGAAACTCACTTATTTGGGAGCAATAAACATTAAACAAAAATCCAGGAGTCCACCATGCATGGTGAAGATTGAGAATCTAAGGATGGTGAAGAAATGAGAAATTCAAACAAAAATCTAAGGATTAATTACCAAGTATATGGAGTGGGACGACGGTGTCGCCTGGTCGAGCTGCTACGCTAATAGCCCATGACAGGAGCTCTGCGCTGTCTTCTTCCTCTAACGATATCCCAACCACTATTATCTCCTGCATCTTTGAATTACGACCTTCATCAACACTCAAATATTTCATTTGATCAATTCCCTGCCATTCCCTTGTTCAACACACAATCGTTTATTCTGATGAATGTCCTCCTCCTGCAAGAAGAACCCAACTCCTGACGCCTTTAATCGACTGCTAATCCCTTCGTGAAGAGATGAGTTTTGTTCTTAATTTTAATTCCCACTTCTTCTGTGAATGCAATGTAGGATGATTAGAGGTAGCCCACTGTCATTAAATTCTCATAAATTTTTTGGGCTCACAGACAAACACCATCATGGTCCCAAGATAATAATTAACAGAAAAAGAATCATGAGAGGGATGGCTCTGCGCTGCCATCGAATTGAAAATGCAAAATATAAAATCAATTTTTGAATTTTCATAAGGCTTGCACTCAATTTTCTACTCGATATGGACTTTCACTTCGAATAAGTTAGGGGAAAGATTCTTTTAAGATTTCATCGAATTATGGATATGGCGCGGGTTCTACAAGCAAGGTTGGACAGTATAGGGAGAAATCATGAGAGTAGACTGTATGTTTATGATTACTCTTTCCATCCAAGCAAAGCCAACAGTATTCATTATCTCCATATCCAAGTAAAGTTCCCATCTACGGCATTGTAGTTAGGAAGTGTAAGAATCAAGTTATCCCAATTTTTGCGGGGATTTTTCTAATGACCTGGAACTATCATATGATAAACATCAATGCTTTTTGCTCAACTACTAGCGATTTCCTGCAATTTCACACAATTTATGTTTGATTGAGCTGTCCAATCTCACTGTTAAAGGTTGAAATGTATCTCCGTGCTATTAGGTATAATCCACTTTTAAAGTTTTGCTCATCATTGTTCCGGGACACTCTCCTCATGGACCAATCCAAACAGCTTGGAAGTGAAGAGTACAAACCCACAAGCTGGCCGGTATACAGTAGAGTCCATTTGAAGCCATCTCAGTGGTTTGAAGTATAACGTATAAAAAACTTATTGTAGAAGTGTCTGCAAAATGCTTCTCAACCTCCGGAAACTCATTAAAAACATACCAAACCTGATAATCTATTCTTCTACTATTGTACCGAGTTCCTTCATTTTTAGATAAATCAACTAATTTGTCCAAATTTGTGAAAGAGATTTTAGATCAAATCAACAAATTTATGAAAAGGATTGGCTTTAAATGCTGCAACGTACTACAAACATATAAAGAGTATACATAAAATACCAATAATATATATATATATATATATACTTTATGAAATAATTGATATAGAATTTTTGGAGCAGCATCATTATTATATTTTGTAAAAAAATATTAAAATGTATATATAGACCATATGTATATATATAAGGAAGTTGCTTTTTCGTTTACCCCATTCATATTTTATAAAACTCATTTTAGTGAAAATGCTAATGTATATACACTTCTCATAAAAGTGTATGTATTAATAAAATTTATGTACTATTTTTGTGATAAAAATAAAATAAAAGGATGCATGGTCTTTTTTTTTATAAGGTTTATTGAAAGGATTTTTGTCTCACAAGGAAGATATGCATATGATTCTAATCTAAAGGGTTACTTCAATCGGTTGTTACTAATGTTGTTGGGTACTTGGCTCGTTCCATGCTAGTGGGTGTCTGGTTTGAATCCGTTGAGTAAATCCCCTGAGTAAGGCACACTAGTCTATGCGAACTGGTGATGTAGGAGCAAAGACACCCCAAGTCAAAGTGGAAATTCGTGAACCTTCTAGAAGGCACAACGTCGCTAAGAAGACAAAACTTCCTCCTAATTGATTGGATTTGTTTTGAAATTCATGTTTATGGCAATTAGTTAGAGCTTTGTGGAGATGATCGTGGATCTAAGATGATCCACGATATTGTATTTTATTGTTTAAATGTAAGCATGTGAGCATTGTAAGGAAGGAGGTCGACAAGATGTAAAGATCATGCCAAGCCCAACGAGACCTTTGTATTGTATTTGAGCTTAATATAATGGAGATTGCATAGTGTTTGTGTATCCCTGTGTAAATTATGAATGTATGTGTTTAAACTTGTCTGAGAGAATCATATTATAGGTTAAATGGTGATCGACCATCGATCACTAAAAGGATCGACGACGACCAAATTATAAACAAAATTGTGTAGGAAGATATTTGACCGTCCATCCACAGAGGAGATCGATGGTCCTCATCATTTAGTGCCTCAACCCTCGAGATTTTTCATCGTCGTGAAGTCCCTATGTCCAGAGGTTCAACACATGTGGCATATTTGGAATGGCAAGGAAAAGCATTGTAAGGAGGAGAATGATCCACCGTTGATCACGATAGGATCGACGGTGATCTTGTTTTAAACGACATCGTTGAATTATTAAAGGTGGTCCACCAATTTAGAATTGATCAGGAGTGGCAAATCGACGATGTAGGATTAGCGTGTATAAGCAAGGTAAGAGGAGGTTAACACAAGGAGGTTTGAGACCTCGCGATCTAGTGGCCAAAAATACATGGTCCACACACAGTTCCGACGTGGCCCACACCGGAAGGGTTGGATGGTTGAGATTAAATCTTTGAATCAGAAGGTCAGACAGATCAGATTGGATATGAGACCCGAAGATTGATGGCTCTCATGATAACGTCTCTCGACCATCGAGAGTTCTAGTAGTTGGGAAGTGTAAAAATTCTTGACGTCCCGATGTTGAGATATGTCAGGCTGACGTCAAATCCCCACTCCGGAGACGACACATGGCGAGGAGGTTCCAGAGT
The DNA here is from genome assembly GCA_032191745.1 of Picea mariana. NCBI lineage: Eukaryota > Viridiplantae > Streptophyta > Pinopsida > Pinales > Pinaceae > Picea > Picea mariana. Next base: position 38,513 of record JASDQU011400563.1, on the reverse strand, counting down.
ATTCAAAGTTCTGTGGTGGCCCACATCATCAGTTTGGAATTTTATAAAAGGTGAGAACAACGGTCTAGATTAGATCTGTGAGTCCATAGGATCGACGATGATCCATCATTGAACAACATCATAGAGGAAGAGATCGTAACCATTGATCACCAGTGAGATCAACAGTCTAGATCATTGTAGATTTTGGCCTTTGGGAGTTTTGGGTTGTTGATAAGGGCATGAAGTCTCGATGTCACGGGACCGCTATATGTGGTAGTCATTCGTCGAAGAGCATAGATCAACGGCCATCAGAGGAGCGAAGCGGAACTAGAATATCCATCATTGACGTCCTGAGGCTCAACACACGTGGCATGTTTGGAATGGCGAGGAAAAGCATTATAAGGAGGAGAATGATCCACTGTTGATCTCGATAGGATCGATGGTGATCTTGTTTTAAATGACATCATTGAATTGTTAAAGGTGGTCCACTAGTTTATATCTGACCATTGAGCGGGAGTGGCAGATCGACGGTGTAGGATTAGCGCGTATAAGTAAGGTACGAGGAGGATAACACAAGGAGGTCTGAGATCTCGTGATCCGGTCGCCCGAAATATGTGGCATTAATTTACTCATTCGCATGGTTCCACATGCAATTCCTACATGTCCCACACCAGAAGGGTTAGACAATTGATATTAAATCTTCGAATTAGAAGATCAGACGACCCAAATTGGATATGCGACCCGAATTAGAAGATCATTCTCCTCCTTAAATATTCAAATTAGAAGATCATTCTCCCCCTTAAATATTCGAATTATAAGGAGGAGAATGATCCACAGTTGATCTCGATAGGATCGATGGTGATCTTGTTTTAAACGACATCGTTGAATTGTTAATGGTGGTCCACTAGTTTAGATCTGACCATTGAGCGGGAGTGGTAGATCGAAGGTGTAGGATTAGCGTGTATAAGCAAGGTACAAGGAGGTTAACACAAGGAGGTCTAAGACCCCGTGATCCGGTGGCCCGAAATATGTGGCATCCATTTAATTGTCCGCATGGTTCCACAAGCAATTCCTACATGGCCCACACCGGAAGGGATGGACGATTGAGATTAAATCTTTGAATTAGAAGATCAGACGACCCAAATTTCATATGCGACCCAAATATTGACGGCTCTCATGATAGTGTCTCTTGACCATCGGGAGTTCTAGTAGTTGGGAAGTGTAAAAAGTCTCGACATCCTAATGCCGAGATACGTCACGTCAGGCTGACGTCAAATTCCCACTCTGGAGACGAAACGTGGCGAGGAGGTTGCGGAGTATTCAAAGTTCTGTGGTGGCCCATGTCGTCGATTTGGAATTTTATAAAAGGTGAGATCAACGATCCAGACTAGATCTCTGACTCCATAGGATTGATGGTGATCCATCATTAAACGACATCGTAGAGGAAGAGATCGTGACCATTGATCACCAGCGGGATCAACGGTCTAGATCATTGTGGATTTCGGCCTTCAGGAGTTTTGGGTTGTTGAAAGGGTGTGAAGTCCCGACATCTCGGGACCGCTATATGTGGTAGTCATCCGTCAAAGAGAATAGATCAACGACCGTCATAGGAGCGCAGTGGAATTGGAAGATTCGTCATTGATCGTCAGAACAGATCGACGGTGAATTGAAGTTCAATGATTTTGCAGCATAGTTAGATCCAACTGTCGATGGGGAGAAGAGATCTACGATAGACATTCAACACGTATCAACAAAGTGCTTGGGACTTATACCGTGGTCACAATATTTGGTCCTATGAAGAGAAAGACTTAGTGCGAGGAGTCTTGAGAGCATTAAGGAATCCTGATTAGACCATGGTATCGTGGCAAAGTAAATGATTGGGCACTTAAGTTAAAGGATTTGTTGATTAAAGTTGGTTGTCATTGATGTCAACC
>JASDQU011400563.1:9707-22454 GCA_032191745.1 Picea mariana | reverse complement strand
GTATGAGTTTTCTTAATTAGTAAAGAATGCAATTGAATTTACTAGAATAGTATCTTTATAATTGTTGATGATTAATGCATAATCAATAATCACATGGATATGCAGGATAGTTGATGTTGTTTCCATAATGGCTAAGTTCTCACTGGATTGCCTAATTCACACTTTTCACTTTGCTATCGAAGTCAATATCGAATTTATCCCTCTTGAATTATCTTTCATTGTTAAATGTCATTGTGATATTATAAGACACAGGAGACATTCACATAACCATCAACACTACATTTGAGTTTTCTTGCTTTCATAGATTAGAAGATAGTTTCCTTGCTTTTGTAGGATAGATAGTCTTTTTTCTTTGGTATATTAAGGGATAGTTTGCTTATCATAGATTAAATATTAGTTGTTAATTACTGCTTTCAATTCAGTAGATTTCCTTTCATAAATTAGAAGTAATTGTGAAATTTAATTTAAGAATAAATTTCACTTGTTTCTTAGCTTAATTAGTTGCTTATTGATTAATTGACTTGTTGTAGAAGTTATCATAGGTTAGTTAGGTGTTTGCTTGCTTGTTTTCTTGCTTTAATAAAGTCGTTTCTTGCTTGTTTATTTACTTGCTTTCATAGGATAGTTGCTTATTGAATTTGAGTAGGTTAGTTAAAAGTAGTTTGTTATTGTTATTGCTTATTAGGTAGATAGTTTGTTTTTGCTTATTGTTATGATTGAACTAGTTTGCTTTAAGTAGGGTTTTCATTTGCTTTCTTAGAACTATCCATCGATCCTTTGTTCAAAGGTTACTTAGGGTACATAGTTTGAGTTTCTTAGTAGGGTTTGATCATTAGTAGTCTTTGCTTGAATACATTAGCCCTTAGATAACTACTTCCTTATTTAGACTATACTACCTCCAGCCCTTCTACCTTGGAATATATATTTCTACAACTCTAAGTTTACTTACTCCGGGTTGACAATTTAATTGAGGGTTTTTAGTGTGTTATTAGTGCATATAGAACACCCATCAATATGACATTGATTGGGAAACTAATGCACATTGGATGTGGATAACTTAGCCCCTTAGGGAGTGTGCATTCCCTTTATTATTAATGGAGTCAAACTTATCATTTACCACTTTGTGACTCGTGGTATTGACCTATGGCATTGAATAGTTAAAAATTGACTAAATCTAACTAGTGTAGGCACAAAGAACACCAACCTTATGAGAATTATTTTTTCTCCTCAGAGAGTCTATATATATTGTATTCATGTCGAGCATTAATATACAAGTGAAATTTGAATTGTTTCTTCGAAAATATTGTCTTTTGAGTGTTATTTCATTATCTCTTCTCTCTTTTTCTTACAATTTTGCTAGTGTAGTTTTTTTCTCGCAATTAGATATTGGTTTGTGCTTAAAATCATACAGGGGGAAATGGAGAGCAAAGATTCAAGCCACCTAGCTAGCTGAGAGTGACAAAAATACGAAGTTTTTCCATAATTAAGATATGTCCCGTAAATCCATAAACACCATCTATAAGGTCAAGGAAGGAACTGGGATAGATTGTATTAATTTTCATCCTATTGTGTATGTAGTGGTTCACCATTACAAATAGGTTTACACTGAGCCAGTTATAGAGAATATCAGATATATTATGGCATCTACATATTTCTTTGATGGGTGGTTGAATGAAGCAAAAAATAATGCCCTCGTGAGACCAATCACAATGGATGAGCTCCACAAATTGATAAAGTCCTTCCAAGGTGGGAAATCTCTAGGACCAAACATTGGATGGACTAAATAATTCTTCATTAGTTTCTAGGACCTGCTTCCACATGATCTATTATATGTTATTGAGGAATCCAAGGATTTAGGTAACATACATCCCCCCTTCAAATTTAATTTCACTACAAATATTCCTAAGGAGCACCCTATAGGTTTTGAACATTATTGACCCATCTCCCTCTACAACTGTGTGTACAAAATGATATCCAACTCATAGTTTCCCGCCTAAAACCTATTTCTCCAAGCACATCTCACCTAAAAAATTTAGCTTCCTTGATAACAAGAACATCCATGATGCTAGTGGAGTTTCTCAGGAAACCTTCCATACAAAAATATCCAAAAATTGTGTTGCATTCATGCTAAAAATTAACTTATTCAAATATTACGACAGAGTCAATTGGCTCTTCCTCCGACTGATTCTCACCCAAGATGGTTTCTCAGGATCCTTCATAAACTAAGTGGAGGAATGCTTCATATCCAAGTCCTTTTCCATATCGATAAATTGATCGGCCTCATCTTTTTTTCTCACTAATACCCATGTTTCCCCCAACTTGTAATTAATCATTACTTATGATTACCATGCCATGACATGAGAACAATGTAAATGTATAATTTTTTATATTTCCAACAACTGACTATGGGGGTGAATCCTTGAAATACTATCCATGATACCACTAGAGGAAAGAGAGAGGAAACTTGTAGAGAGGGTTCATCATGCCAAGATGACCCAATCCTCTTTGCTAAAATATTTGATCTAGAATAATAAGCCTCATCTTGATCCCAAGAAAAAATCAGTTAATGAGAAAAGGACTAGTGGTTGAAAAACCAACTACCCCAATGAATGGAAGCATGGAGGGACTGGCTGAGAAGTCAAAAAACTATCAACCCAGTGTACCACATAGTGCAGTCTTCCTGCATGCCTAGATTGACCCGAGTTCCTTCTAGCAGAAGAAATAGGACAGGTCGAGAACCTTTCTGGGAGAGGATAAAACACCCGAGAAGAAGAAGAGACACACGAATAGGTCAGAGGACCATTCATAAAGAAGAAGAGTGTGTGAGGCTCTCTAGTTCAAAAGAAGAACTGAAAAAATAATTTATTTTGGTTACAGGAGAGACTGAACAATTTTTTCCTAATCAAGCTGACAAACGAAGCTGCGTGATTGAGTGATTGTTCGTGACATGCTCCCTTGCTTGGTGGAAAGAAACTGGACTGCTAGCTTCCTGTGAGAATGAGAGTGACCTCTAGGATTTTGCAGAAGACTCAAGGAAAAGAGAGAGAACTCCCTGGTGGTATCATGGCTTGGCACAGGGGTGGCCAAAATGTTAATAGTGAATGCATCTGAGCCTATGGTTGGGTGAAAAGGAGAACACCCACATTCAGTTGGTCGGCTATCGACCGTAATAGATAAGTATTCCATGGACTCTGTATAATTGAATTGAAATGCATGATTGAATGCTTGTATTTGCACCATACATATATATCCTTGATATATAGGGATGATGGCATATTATTGTATCTTATTTGTATGCTAGATAGTTGTTATTTGGATGGCCTAGCTGAATGGAAATTCGAAGTAAAGTTCGAATATCATATCTCGTCAATGGATTTTTGTTTTAAATCTTGTTTAGCCAAGGATAAATGTTACTAACGGGTTTTAAATTAATTTGGGGCAAACAGTGAGTGACCCCTATCTAAATCTATATATGTTCTAATCCTCCAAAAGACTATTCAAGGATAAAATCCGCGAATACAGAGTTAGGACAGACTCCACAGGACTATTCTAAACTAATCCATCCCTTGAAATCCCTTTTCCTGTTATAGAATTTGAGTCCTGTAAATGGAAGGTACTTCCTTCAAACCATTCTTCCAAGTAACCGTAGGTTCGAGTCCACGAACTTAACCAAATCTTGGGTAAGATTTAAGAGTCTAGCCATATGGGGCTTGTCAAGGTTCCATATGACAAGGACCCTAGAACCCTGCGCTACGCTCAAAAGGAGCTAAGTTATCCGAGCTTTGGGACTTCGAAGGTTCGGGAGTCCCGGATTTTTGAACCTCACAACACTCTAATCCTGCCAAAGGCAACCTGTTGACATGATTACTAGAGATTTTTACCGACAACTGGCGGTTTCTTATCCATTGTTGTGGGATATGCCTTATCGTTAAACCCTGACCAAATTTTTGGACACGAAGCAGTGCAACCAAAGATATAATTACTTCAGTATCTTCTCTAACCATTTTATATACACTACGGTCAATTCGGTGGTGACCTACTTCGGGAGTAAAAAGGCGCTAAATGGCCAGAATCCTTGAATGTCAAAGTCACGAAGTAACATGGGTCATTGATCTAAGGATCCGTCGAGACCCTTCTCAACCGTTACATAGAGTATAGTGGAAGGATAGAGTAAGTGGTATCATTAACTGGTAGTAAGCAGTCATCCCCACTTTCTGACCCCTCTGGTAGGTAACCCTTCGGGGAATTGAAGGATTAAGAATGGTAAGGGTCACAAACTCGCGAGTCCCCGAAGTGGATACATCCTTCCAACCATTGGATCATGGGGAAGAATCATGGAGTGATATGAGTCGTTAATATGAGGATCCATTGGGAACCTTTCTCGATCGTCCGATCAACTAGTGGAAGGAAAATGTAAGTACTTCAATGAAATCCTACTCTAGGAAAATGTAAGGCACAAGGGGTGAGAACATCCTGAAGCACTGAAGACTGAAGTATGTGGCAAGTAATTCCAGGACTTCAGGACTTTGGGGCTCGGGAGATTTGACATATTGTCACAATGACGATTTCTTATTTTCTTCTGTGTGATCTGCCTTATCGTTAAACCCTAGCCAATTTTTTGGTCGAGAAGCAGCATGAGTCGTAGATATAATGACTTCGGGATCTTCCCTAACCATTTTATATACACTATGGTCAATTCAGCGTTGACCTACTCCGGGAGTAAAAATGTACTAAATGGTTGGAATCCCTGAATGTCAAATTCATGAAGTAACGTGGGTCATCGATCTAAGGATCCTTCGGGACCCTTCTCGACCGTTATATAGAGTACAGTGAAAGGATAGAGTAAGTGGTATCATTAACCGATAGCAAGAATACATCCCCACATTATGACCTCTCTAGTAGGTAACCCTTCGGGGAATTGAAGGATTAAGAATGGTAAGGGTTGTGAACTCGTGAATTCCCGAAGTGGAGAAATCTCGCCAACCGTTGCATCGTGGGGAAGAATTATGGAGTGATATGAGTCGTTGATCTGAGGATCCATTGGGAACCTTTCTCAACCGTCTGATCAACTAGTGGAAGGACAACGTAAGTACTTCGATGTAGTCTTACTCTGGGAAAACGTAAGGAAAAAGGGGTGAGAACATCCTGAAGCACTGAAGGTCGAAGTATGTGGCAAGGAAGTCTAGGACTTCGGGACTTAGGGGTTCCAGGAGATTTGACATGTTGGTACACGTGCCAAACATCGAAGCGTCGAAGGCCAGAGTACATGGAGGGAGTTCTAGAGCTTAGGAACTTCAGGATATGTGAGGATAAAGGATGGTGTGTTAAGCTTTGAACTTTCGAAATCCATGTGTGTGGTGTCCAACCTCGGTTGGACAGGGCACGTGTGCCATGAGGATGTGGAATGCCTGGATAGTTCCATGTGGCATAGTTGGATTTGTCGTGAGTTAAGTATGGGACCCCCCTTGTCAAGATTAAGCTATGTGTTAAGCATGAATGAATCTTATTCTTCGATCATCAAGGCTTGGAAGTGACTAGGATTCATCGGGGTTGTGGAAATTGGAGATCAAACCCTCCATCGAGGACCTAGATCGATGGAGGAGAGTGAAAGCATAATTTGAAGTTTTAAGGGCATTAATTATCAGGAGGTTTTGTGCTTTGATTATGATCATCGGATAGCTCAGTTATGTGTCAGCATAGGATCTACGTGCACAATGAGGAAGGAGTTAACAGGCGGTCATGTTGGAACGCGCAGACTGTAGATCTCGATGATTGATTAATTCATGGTCATTGTTGAAAATGCTCGAAGAGTGTGAATTTAGTGTAGGACCCTCGCCAAGTATAAACCTTGTGTTAGGTGCAGACAAATCTCAACCATCGAATCGAAGGGTGGATCGATCCCCACCATATATTTTGGAGCGAGAGGATCATTCGGGACTTCGGGGCTTCAGATATGTTGTAGACCTATATAAGAACAATGGAGGGTCGAAGGCCCTATATTCGTGAAGACTGGGAGAATTTCCCTACAAACAACATCGACGTCATCGTCAGGGGATGACGGACTAGGTCACGACTGTGCCATGTCAGACAACGTGGGAGATGTGAAGCTACGTGGATTCCATGTCAAAAATGAATGCTAAATTTAAAATTTACTAGAATTTTTTTCTAGGGTTCGAAAAATTAGTCCAGGTTAGGACCTTGGATTAGGATGGAGAGGTAACTCTCCAAGTCCATTGAATGAAATGTAGGATTTTGACTTAGGGAGTGTCAAAATCCAATTTTCGTATAGGCATAGCCAAGAGCCTCTTGTAACAAAGGAGTTAAACACAAGGTCGTGTGAGGAAGAGTTGAGGTGATTACCCCTCCGAGACTTGATCAAGCATATCGAATTGATTGTATATGGTGGTTTTTTGAGTACCATTTGGCCCTCAGTAATTTTGGTAATTTAGAAGATTTGGGCTTAGCTAGCCTGCCCATACGTTCGGTCCTAATTATCAATTGTACCCCTCAGACATCGAGTGTGAGTTGGTAGCTCTAGTATCCTTTCCTAGGTATCTCAAAGGTGAATGTGTGGGATTTCCCATAATACCTGAGGAAAATGTTGCATCACATTTTTAGTACCCCTAGAGGGTGCCCCATGAAGTGACGGTTACTTGCACCAAGTAGGTCTATTATGTGTAGGTTGGGGTAATTGATTCTTTCTCCTTCATTCATCAATTTTGGGACTTGATCAACCTGTGCCAATTTCTGGAAGGTCCCTTTCCAATTTATCATTGCTTTGTACTCAAGACCTAATACACCTGGGCTAAATTTTTGAAGAAGTTGTTTGTCTACGATGTTTCTCTTGGGACTTTTTAGTAGAGTTTTTTGTGTGTAGTTGGAATTAGGTTGTGTCTATACCACCTCTTTCATATCATTTATTCAAGGTGGTCGACCAATCGCTTTGTCAATTGGGAAGACCCCTGGTCTTTATCTTGAAAGCATGGAGCCACCTCCTAGAAGGCATAGGTATTTTTACCATCAGTTTTCCAAAATCATTGTGTGATACTTTTTTGGACATGAACAATCCTGCAAGGGATGAACCTATGCATAATAACATTATGGCTAACATTCTTGAGGACACCAACTAAGGGACCCCTTCCCAAGGGGATTCTTGTGCTTTTCCTTTCTTTGGAAATGTTGGTGCCCCCTTGATGGCCACTTTGAACATTCCTGGGTTGAATGTTGGACTACCAGCTTGGTTTTGGACCAATCCAAATGTCCCAAATTCCCTTGACGCTTCTCAAATAAGAACCTTATGTCATGGGCATCGAATTGTTTTTTATCCTTTATCTTCTTCGTCGGGGAATTCTTCTCCTCCTCCTTTTCCCTCTTCTAGTGAAAGTATAGCTACTAGTAACCATAAGTCCAAAAGGAATAGGAAGTGGAATATTAAGAAGAAGACGTCACCAAACTTTGTGAGTAATGTTGAAGACCATCACCTAGCCTTTGTAAGTCATGAAAGGAACATGTCATCGACCTCTACTAGTCATGTTGGGGGCACTGGTCTAGTCACTACCAGACATACTGGAGTTAACTCACCAACCTCTTCCAATCATGTTGGAGACATGTTTCTAGCCACTGCGAGTCATGTTGGGGGAAACCCACTAGTCTCTGCTAGTCATGCTGGGGGAAACCCACTGGTATATGCTAATCATGTTGGGGAGGGATTCTAGTCACTGCTAGTCATATTGGACAAAACGTCACCAAGATCTGCAAGTCATATTGGAGACACAAAACCAGACACTACTAGTCATGTTGAGAGAATAAAACCAACCATTATAAGTCATGCTAGGAACGCGAGTCTAGTCACTACCAATAATACTGGAGTTAAGATCTACTAGTCATGTTGGATATCTTTCACAAACCTTTGTGAGTCATGATGGGGGGGGATTCCAATCACTTCCAATCACACTGGACATATGTCAAAAACCTTTTTTATTCATGTTAAAGACATGCAACCATTCATTGGTAGTCATGTTGGGAGCAAGCAACCGGCCTCTGCAAGTCATGTTGGGGGAATTGATATTGTGGAGAAACCTAGACGAATAGGATGTAGGCCCAAATTCCCTTGTAAGCTTTGTAAGGGAGATCACCTTACTCATATTTTCCCTGGTATTCCATAGGTACTAAGACTATGGTCCTTTTCTAAAGGCCCTTTTGATCCTGCGCCATCTTTAGTTTCCCAGCAGTATGTTCAGTCATTGGTTTATGAAGTGGTTGACCCCCTTGTAATTTGTGGTCGATCCCACTCTTATTTTGGGGAGTGATGCATCTGTAAACTATGTCTTTAGCATGTATAGTTTAGTAACTTTTGAACAAGGGGGCATTCCACTCTCTTTGAGTATGTTAACTCCAAGTTTTATGATGGTTTCCTTTTATTGGAATGATCTTGTTGAGCCTCACCTTCCTTCTTCTACACCTTTCCAAATAATAGTTAAAGTTAATTCAAAGTTCATTTACCGATGTGTTTTAGACGAAGGAACCTCCGCAAGTATTGATCATCCTCTGCTTGGAAATATTTGGGTTCACCTAAGCTTGTGTCAGCTACAAGTGAGTTGCTAGCTTTCGACAAAAGTCCTAGTGAGTATTTAGGGATTCTTCCTCAGTTTCCTATCACGTTAGGTGAGAATATTTTCCTAGTTAATCTGTTAGTGGTGCAAGGCCCTTTAGACTTCAATATACTTCTTGGGTGTGATTATATATATGTTATGAACATTGTGGTGTCTACACTCTTTGGGTGATGCATTTTCCTGACAATGGTAGCATTATCACTATTGATCAGCTTGCATTTGATAATAACCATCCAAATTCGACTTTAGCTCAGGTTTTCCCTTTGTTTGTTCCTAGTGTTCAAGTGGAATATTCCCCGCCATAGGTGAATTATGTGGTGTCTTATCCTCGATGTTCAATTGTTTCTTAGGTGGAATATTTATAGTCATGTTTTCCTTCTTGAGATAAGGTATCAACAATTGATCATGTGTTGTATCCAATGGGGGCATGTGATCCCTTGTTTTCCCCTTTTGGCATGAGTAATCTGGTGTTTCCTCTTGATTCTGATCTTAATGTTTGTAAGACCTTGAGCCCTGGTGTTTATGCGTCATTGAGTCCCAGTTTTTTGCATGTTGAATTTCCTTCAGATGAGGTTATCCTTGAAGTTATGATTATGGATTTTCGACCTCTTTCTAAACTGGAATCTTTATAGGTTGATTACTGAAGAAACCCTTGTCCTGATCCTAGCAATGGGATCTACCTAAAGAAGTATTATGCATAAGTTGCAAGGTTGTGTGGTTCTTTGTGACATATTGTACTTTTAGGGTTTTCAAGCTTTGTATTCCCTAGCACATGTTATTATCATAGGTTTATATATTGGATTTATTAACTTATGGGTGAATGTTTTTGGTCATATATACATGACTTTGGAGATGTTTTCTTTAGTGCCTTTTGGTTGTGTCAATCTATTCTAAAAAGTAATGATCTTGAAACTGGAACATAGGTTATATTTTCCCCTCCATGCATTTTTGCATTATTTTTTTCTTGGTTCATTTTTCCTTAGGATCGACCCCACTGAGTTGAGACATGAAACATTCTTTGTTGTTTAGAACTGTTGTAATTCATGTGGTAGATCCTATCGTTCATGGGTACCCTAGTTAGGACCTTGGTTGCAATTTGGAGCCCATGTTGAAGTACCTCCATAGGATTGGGAGCCATGTTTAGTCCTGCCATGACTTTGTGTAACATAGACATAGGGGAATTTCCCAGTAACATCAAGGGACAAGGGAAATGTACATCAGCATTGACACCCTCTAGGCATAATTATTCCTTGGATTTTAAAAAAAATATGATATCATATAACAAAGTCCCTATCAATTTCCTCCTAGTTAGTTACCCTTATCGACGATATTTTCAAGGTTCCAATCTTTTCGAAATCCTTTGTAATCACTAGTGATTTAGAAAAATATTCAGTGGATTAGTCCCTGAGTTTAAGTGAGTGGAGCCAAGATCGAGTTAAGTAACCATGGATTTACCAATATCATCAACCTTCAAAAACTACAAGCTTGACCTCTCAATACGGGATAGGTTCACCATAATGACATTAGACATTGTCGAAAGTCTTTTTCAATTCCCTCTTTGGCCACTTTATGACATGAACATTGAATGGTTTCTATTTTTTAGATGAACCCTTGCATAAAAATTGTTATGTAGTCAATCTCATCATTCTACCATTTAATCCAACATCATCCCTCCTTAGCCTAGACAAGAAGTTCCATATCCACAAAATGATATGGACACAAGTTGGGTGCTACAACTAGGAGACATTAAGTATGTGTATTGACTTAGGCATATTCATATTGGCTACTTTCCATGCGATGGAGTAAATTTTAGGTTAATGATCGAAAAAAATAACTTCACCTATCAGTTGCACAAATCTATAATAGTCATGGTGAAAGAAAAAGAAGGTCTTCTCTAAAATTATTACTCCATCGAGATGCTTCATAAATCTCTCATAGTTAGTTCTAAGGTTAGACTAAGTAAACCAACGCTCTGATGAATCAAATTTCCAATACTTTTTTATGTCGTAAAGGAAAAGTTGAGACTTAAGTCCATTTTGTGTCATACACTCTCGCTAGGGCATGCAGATGAGGTTAACCCTAATCTTATAATCTTGAGAGTCCACATTGTTAAAGTCATCACATACTAACAAATTGACCAATGGGAGATATTAGGCTACCTAATCTCATAACATCCCTCTCCCTTTTTCTTCATTAGGTGAATATATGTTGGCAAGGCCAAGAACCCAACCATCAAAATTAAGAAACACCCACACCACTCTACTAGATCGGTCCATTCAATGGTCAATTATGTACATTGATAACTCAAGTGAGAGAAGGGTGACTACCCCCCTTCATCCCTCCTCATGCATGGTATGAAACATAACAACCCCAAATCATATTTAGTTCAAGTTTTTGCTTAATGAAAACCCAAACTCTTTCACTTTATGCAAACATCATGTAAGTTTTGAAGCTTTGAAGCAAAACAATGCATACAGATTCTTAAGAAAAACATAAATAACAATAATGGCATACACTCAATGCATAGAGATTTACCCTGGAAACCCTTAACTGGGAAAACCAACAAACCTTAGACATGCACCTCTATCTTCTTCATTGTATTAACTTGAATATACACAATACAATATTAAGGTATTAAATAGCATCCAAAACCCTAATTCATTAACCCAAAAAATATTTCACGCCTAATCCATTGACCAGAATTAGATTACAATGGGTCGAAAAACCATTGGTCGAAACAGACCAAAAGTAGCCCAAAAAAAATTTTTAGGGGCTCCACCCCCGAACCCCCTAACACATATGAACATCACATCAAGATAACCATTAAAATAATATAACACACAATATGTTTCATTTTAAAACCAACAAATGAATACTTTGAACCAATGTCTAAATCGTTGGGTTGGTGAGACACCTTGCATTCCATAGTACAATCTTCATTGTAAAAATTCCAAAAACATCAATTTCCTAACCATTGAAATCCCCTTACTCTAGAACCTAGGTATCTTGTTATCTAGTGTAACTTATCTATATTGGAGTTGTGCTCCACATTGACATTTTGTACATGGTGTGTACTTCTGTTATTTTATGGTATTTTTAAGTATTTGGATCATAGTAGAATTTTTGGGTAAATACCCCTAGAAAAATGTCGGAGGAAAACAAGTACTGAGAATGATTTTATTTTGATAAAATCAGGGCTCCCGTAATAGGGATAATGGCCCACTGAGAGAAATACAATTGTAGACTAACCTAGCAAGGCTTGACCTATTGTACAATCAATTATGGCACACTTTTCTAGGCATCTGTGACTGTCTCTTCAGTGACCCACGGATATCTATGACTTTACCCATAGTGACCCATGGATTTCCACGACTCTCTCCTCTGTAACTCGCAGATATGTACAAAAATTTCATACGGAAAAGTCCATACAGTTTGACTCTCTCTTGTGTTATTCTACTGAAACACACCTGTGTATGCCTTTGTTCTCTCTTCTCCTTGACTTGTATGATCTCTATATGAAGGTCCTTCTTCACCTATTCAAGATCTTGAATCACCGTCCTTCATGATCCAAGCACTCGAGTAGAGGTCCTTCTCTACTACTGAGTGTGACCTTGGATACTCCACACTAGAGGTCCTCCTTTTCTATATGTGTGAATGTGTCTTCCTCCTTCTCCTAGCCTTGATTTTATAATCATGAGTTACAAACTATTTCTAATCTCCAAAGTGATCTATTGTTGAGATTACTTCTCACACTAACTTGAGATTTAGATTACATGTTGCATGCTAAGTACTTTTAGCATGTTTCATAAATAAGTCAATTAACTAATTACACAATTAATTCATAAAAACAATTTACATTAATAATTCCTTTAAATAAGTTAAATTCAAGAGTAGAAGGCTTTGGACGATTTCCACACATCTATACACATATACTTGGGTGGAAATACCTGTCTGGTGCTACCAAAAACATCAACAAGTGGAAGCAATGTTGGAAACCAAATCATGCACACATAAACACCAATATTTTTTGGTAGATACCCCTAGAAAATAACCCGGAGGGAAAAACAATACCAAGATTATTTTACTATGAAAAAATTAGGGCTCGCGTAACAGGGATAATAACCCACTGAGAGAA
>JASDQU011400562.1:26542-39695 GCA_032191745.1 Picea mariana | reverse complement strand
ATACAATATTTTTTTTCACAATAACAATTAAGGTTTTGTATTTAAAAACTAGTGGTTGAGCCCATAGCTAGATATTACAAAAGGGAGGGTAGGCCTAAAGGGCCTACACCCAGGTCTTCCATTACATTATAGAAGTTCTAATCATAAGCAAACCATGACTATAACTTTGTCATCTAAAAATTACATACAATATTTGTTTTCATAATAATAATCAAGGTTTTGTATTTAAAAAGGTTGTAATTGAACCATACAACTAGAAATCACATGGAGGGTATGCTTGAGGGCTTAGGTTTTCCATTACATAAGTTCAAATAATTTTTTTTTAATTAACTTCAAAAGCACCTAATCACAAAAATATAGGTGTATTGTTAATATATTGTCCTAATATTAACACAAAATAACAAGGTATTTTAAATAGGAGATAAAAATTAACTTAACCTAAAATGGGTGTCAACATCCAAATCCACCCATGCCACTAAGTCATTATGTTCCATAGTTGCAATAGTAGAAGCAATAGAGAGGTCGAGTGATGATCCAACAATGTGCACATGTTGGGCAACAACATGATCCACAGAGGTAATAGGAAGGTTAAAGATCTTTGAGTCCATAGAAGTATTTATTCTACTAGGTCAAGGAGAAACCTTGAATGCAATATGGAGATTAACATGTGTCATTATGCCCTCTACCAAACACTAGAGAGATGCAATGTTTGAGACCATATTTACTTGCTTCCCCTGTAAAATTGTCATGAGGCCCCGAAACTCCTCTTCCCATTTTCTCGCTCTTAAGGTATGCTCACCAATGTCAATGGCATGTTGGTTCTAAATCCTATTATTTTTCCTTCGATTGGCACTCAAATCCCTCTCTTTGACAATTCCATTGTAGGGTCAACTATGTCACATTTCCATTTGTTTCTGCCACATCTTTCTCACATTGTCTTAGTCCATTTTTGCAGGTCTATAAAGTCACAAAGTAGGCAGCAATAATTTTGACAATGACAATGCACCCCGGATATACACCAATGATGGTGAGGAATAGCCATGAATGCAATGCACAAATATGGTTGAGAGGCCAGGATCTTCTCCTTATAGTAAAGATTTCCCTCTGCAACTTTCATTTCATGAATTAAACTCCCAAATCATCAATTCATCACACACACAAGAACTATCTCCCCCATTGTACCGCTCATAATTTCATTGAAGCAAGTGGAGTGTGTAGTCAATGAGGCAAGGTGTGGCCAATGTTTGAGTTCTTATCTATCATCTGCATGGAGAGGCATGTGTTGCTTGGAAGGGCTTGCTCTTTAATGACAATCATGGTGAGGGATGCATGGTGGTTCTTGGAATGCCCCCCTCCTTTTTTCATATTGTCCTTTCACTTAGGTGGATCACCTTCATTTATCTGCATGGCCACCTCCATGTTGAGGTTATAAAGGACGTGGTATAACTCTATTGTATCAAATTCATCTCCCACTATAAGTAGTTGATGGCAAAGTATGGAGAGTTTAATATTGGATGGGAGAGTTTGATAGTGAAGAATTCTTGCGATAATCATGAAATCACCAATCAACATAAGTTTGCACACTCCTTTGTTTTCTAAAATAGTAAGGCCTCCTCGTAATTTATGGCATTACCCAATCCTTGGGAATATTCAAACTCTTTCTTCCTTCAAAATCACAAACAACCCTTACACTTGCTACATATAGAAATCACATACAATATTAAAAATTAAAAAAATTAAAAATTTCGACTTGTAAATTTCTTGCTAGAAATTTTATTCACTAAAGAAAGAAAAGTATACCACAAGTCAAATATGCCATAAGAGATATGAAGATAACTTTTATAAATCAAGTAACACTTATAAGTAAGGGGCAAAGTGAGAGGGGGGCAAGTCTTTGTTATCCTAGAGGAACTTCAATAATTTCCTATGCCTAGGGCCTTAGCCATTTATCAAACAATTTGGCAAAAGCATGTGCCCTCTTGTGTGGCATATCTCTAGCCAAGGAGGCAAATATTAGAACCCTCTTAGTCTCCAAGGACTCAATGATCATCGCCAAGACAATAATTGGCAAATCCAATCCTAATGGATACAAACTATAAAACAACATTGCTAAAATAACACAAGTAACCAACTCTTTTGCTAGAGTCTCTTTCTTCCACATTAAGAGAGACTTAAACGAGGAGGCAAATCGATGGGCCAAATGAGCAACTTATATGAGCCCTAACATCCTTGTTAAAAAGGGGGATCATGACTTGATGATCATCCCCTAAATGCTTGATTAAAATAGGTTTTCAATGGCATTTAATTTTGACATGAAACATCCATTAATTATGAGTTGGAAACTCCTTGGGATGGGAAACCCAAGGACACATTTCAACCTCCATTCCATGTGAAAATACTCTTGGCTCGTGACAATTCAATTCAGTTATGTGAAGTGATACAATTATGGTGGGATAATGGCAAGGCCGAGAAATCAAATATGGAGCAATCCAGGTTGGTTCAATCGTGCGCTTGGTAATCTAGTAAACCTCCAGATTTGTCTTGGATGGTTTATATGACCTTATCTCCTCTAGTTTGTTTTCATTTATTCAACAACTTCATGTGAGAGGAAGGTTTCAAGGACTCTTAGCCTCCCTTGTTTCATTTTTTATTATGGTAATAGCTATTTGAACTTATTTTCCTCTAGTAATCTTCCTTCAAAATAGATTAGAGTGATAAATGTGTATGTTTGTTGGAATCTAAGGGATAGTTTGGATTTTCGAATTGGGTAAATTTGTCAGAAGTTAGTCGTGGAGGAGGGAGGTTGTCCCTTTTGGGAATTTATGTTATCCTTAAGCAATGTTTCATCAAAAAGCCAAGTTTGCTTTAAAATTGGTTCTTTGCATATTTATTTCGATCCTGACTTTGATCGTTCGGAAGGTAGTTGTCATAGAAGGGTGGTGGAAAAGAATTAGAACGCTTTAGGCTTTCAGAAGCATCCTATAGCTAAAACTTTGTGCTCTAAAAATAGGTACAATATTGGGCTTCCCTCTTGGTCTTGGGCTACTCAGGAGGGGACCCTTTTTTTAGGCGTGGTGGATATACCATCAACTTATCAATCCCATAATTCAAGAAGTTATACTCCCCTATTGTTGTCCATTTTGTTGTTTTGAGCAGAAAAATTGGCTTAAATTGGCTTTCCATTTGTCTTTCCCTTTCAGATCTATTGTGCAAGTTTGGCCGATATGAATAGTGGCAATGTTCAAGAGTTTTGAAGAGTCATGAGACGCCATGAAGACATCATTCAGGATAACATAAGCACTCTACTTTTAGTGACATCAAACATCATAGAGAATTAGTATGCTTTCATCAATCAAAATGTCAATATCACGGGCAATTTTTTTTTTTTACTGAAATAAAATTTGTATTGTAAAAAATGAAATTCGTGTCGAAGGAAGCAGAGTACATTCTTTTGATTTAGCAATTTTCCATTGATACATTGATCAGAACACAATAAAAATTCCAGATTGGCTTTTAAAATCCTAACCCTAGACTTTCCAAAACTTAAACTCAATGCTTCTTGTTTACAAGAATAAATTATTACAAATTGTTTACATAAGATAATGCAAAAACAAAACATATTTAATGGCATGGATGATTTTAGGGGCTAAATTTCGCTCATGGGCTAATTTTCCATGGTTTTTCCAAAAAAAGATTCGCTATTCTAAAATTGATTCGCCCAAATTCTATAGGATAAAATTATTTTACCTTAAAAATCTCCAAAATTTAATAAAAACTATATAAAATCATTAGAAATTATAATATCTTTACAAAAATGTCGCCAACATTTTATAGTTGGCATATGAATGATTAGTAAGATTCACCAAGGTTTCTAAATTTTAAAATAAATTTTCATCCTTAAAATCATCCTTGTTTAATGGTTACGCAGTACTCGCCCCTCACTATATACTAGAGCATCCAGGGTTTGCTAAGTACCCCCTAAAATTCTCGATTCAACTTCATTTTCTCTATGACCTTTCCTTGATTGTCTTCCTCTTTTTAAAGGGGTAGAAGGATGTGAATTCTTCTTTAGAACTTCTTCAAAGGAAGGAGATTTAGAGGCCTCTTCTCCCTCCCTTTCTTCGTCGATCTCCTCCCCATATGAAGATGGATCCTTTCCATGGGTAGCTACCCGAAATGAAGTTCCTTCCTTATTAGATGGGGTTGATAACATGGTTTCTAATTCTGTATCCTTCTCATGTGAATTTGTACAAACCCCAAGAGAGGCCTCATCTCCAATATTTGAAGCTATATTTTCTGTTTTATTTTGTTCTTTTGTTGGTGGCCCAGATTTGCGCTCTGAGTTGTTCCTCTAAGAGTCTTCCTCAATCTGTCCCTCTCTTTCTTCCTCCTAAGTTTCCAGAGCTTCAAATCTATTTCTAGAGGGATTATATGGCCATGCCCGAGGCTTGTTGATGGGTTGAGTCCCCCTAGTCCATTGTTTCTTATGTTTCCTTGAAACATGTTGGAATGACCCTTGTTCACCACTATTATGAGAAGATGGAGTTGGCTTGGAATATGGCTGAGTTTCTTGAGATTTAGGACAATTTTTGGTGAAATGTCCATACTCACGGAAAAAGTTACATTTGAAAGGAACATGTCCATACTCAAGGGCTTGAAGATGACTCCATCCCTCCATATCAATTTGAATCGCCTCCAACAATCCCTTTTCAAAGTCCATTTCCATACATATTCAAAGTCTCTAATGGCTTTAAATTTGTCTTTGCCCCAAAAAATAAGGGGGAGGTGCGACATTATGATCCATACAGAAGAAAAATAGATTTTCATATCTAAGATAATTTCAAGAGTCTAGTGGGCAAGAAACAATCCCTTAGAACCCATGAAGTAGGGACCAAATCTAAAGATAAAGTCTCATTCTTATGTGGTTTCAAACATAAAAACATAAAAACCTTTTCCACAGTAAAACACTTAAGCAGGGTTTTGTTCAACCTAATTCTTGGAGATCCATTCCATGACAGACTTGGGGTTGGGCCAAAGGCTTGTAAACTTATGTACTAAGCCTTTCTCCATATGAATAATATCGTTCGTTCTTGTCATAGAGGACCACAAGTCCATACTGTGAATGGATTCTGCCCTTTTAGCAGATCTACAATTCTCAGGGAATTTTGCACCAACTAATCTTAAGCCTTTGACCGAGGAGAAAAAGGATTCCTCATCTAAGAGGGGAGGCCTACCCATGGAAAAAAAGGCAACAATGACTACACACGTGGCCATAGGAATTCCCTGCAGTGGAAAACAAAGGTCGGATCGACAAATGACACGCAGGCTCAACGAATCACTACCAAATGCCTCCAAAAAGAGCTCCAAACCATGTAATCGGCTTGTACAGACCTTCAAACCAGGTCACAGGCAACTGCAATGGTTTTTGGCCTACACAAATATTCAAACAAGGTCGCGGGCGGTGGCTATGGAAAACCTTAGCCACAGAGAGAAGCGCCAAGACTCCAAGTCATTTCATCTGCTATCGGGGATCTAATTGTTCACTCGTGAGCATTTTAATGCAACAAAAGCAAATGATTGATTTCCTCGAAGGAGAGTGCATCATGCTTCAAAGTCTTGCACTCAACCAATGCAAATATTTCTTATCAATGACTTCCAACAATAGGGAAACTAATAATTCAATCCAAGTCGAGCCAAAAGAAAAAGAGGTAACCCATTTGTTGAGAGACCCTATGGAAGTTGAAGGACAAAGCTCCCCTTGAATTGATAAGGGGCAGGAAGATGAGGGTAGCACTCTTGTTTATTGTTAATTACATGTATTTCAAAGTTATACGTCTTTTAGGAGTTTATGTAAAGCATGCCACTTGGAACATCTATTTTGCAATCTATTATAAGCTTTTTTTATGTAATCTCATTAAAATGCTTAACTTTGCAAAGACAATAGAAATTGCAGTATGTAACTTGTTGCATGCTTTAGTAGCAACCCTTTTGAATTAATACAAGTTTTGTTTTGGTTAAAAAAAACACTTATAAATATGGTCAAGGTGTGGAAAACAATGTCTTGTACTAATTAAAATGTTTTAATTTAATGTAAATAGAAAATTTGTTGTAAATTATAAGTCATGCATGGAATAAAACAAGTTAACGACCATAATTAAATATGGAAACCAAAGGTTATGCACTACTTTAAAAAGTTCAAAAGTTAGTAGTCCCGACCAAAGCATGAACTATAGTAATAGACTTGTCATCGTTTGATTTTCATCGGCATTCCTTTGAAAGCACTAAACCAATCATATGAGACTATTTCATTCCAAATTTTGCAGTATCCTAAATTTTTGTTCTTTCTATTTGAATACATTGCTTTATGTGGACCAATCAAATACTCTCCCTTGTTATCTGGCGTCATCTCGAGGTGATATAAATGTTGAGTTACATTTTTGGTAAAATCTTTACTTTTGAGTTAGGGATCGTAAATTTCAAATTGAAGTGTATCTGGTGGTCCACTTCTTGAGAACATCATGAATACATAAGATAATTCCATATTTGCATAATAAACAATAATTTATTTACTATTCATTATACATATTTACTTGACATCATATGAAATACAATACGTGTATATAAATACACGTGGGGAATGATATGTCATGTTCTTTCCAAAGGTCATGACTTATCATTGACATTATAATGACTATTTACATAATGAAAAACCTATAACATATTATTAAATGATAAGAAATGTGATATACTAGGTATATTACAAGTCTTCCTCCCACTTAAAAATGCTTTGTCCTCAAAGCATAATTATAGAAGACTTATCTATTGTTCTTGCTTGTAATATTTTGTCTCTTGATCCTTCATTCTTCATTGCTTTGTCCCCTCTTTTTGAGACAATCTGAATTGTTGCAGCTGCCTTGTAACCAACTTCCTTTTTATTCACACTGACTGTCACAAACTGTCATCCAGATCATAACTAAGCTATCTTCACCATGTCCCAAACTTCTGGAACAAATCCATCCATGTGAAAGATGTATTGTTGTCGAACATGGGCGAAAGTCATTGGATTACCAACCACTGATGAAAGTTGTTAACCAATGTGAGACTGTTCACCTTTGATGACGATGAGAGTCAAGGTTCCACTTGTACAACTTGTTGGGCATGAATTCATTTGTTGATGTCGAATGTCCTGCAATATCTGACAAACATGAGGCATTAATGAATCCCCACTGTTGTCAGCGAGGGAACCTGCCATTAATGTATGAAAGCCCTTAGGTACCATCCAAATCTCTAACTTTGATCCCCCAGATGATGTGTTGAAGTCGATGGAGGCAAAGCTGTTAGAAGGAGAGCCTTAATGCATCCCTCATCATCTGACGCGAGAACAAACAAAATGATTTGAAGAACATGTAGTAAGGTCTGACAATTATGGACAATTTTTTTTCATTCTGGGCTAATCCGCCAGCAAGCTGGTTTTTAGACAAGCCCTTATCTAACCACATCAGTAAACTGATTTTCATGGCTAGAATATATATATATATATATTTGTTATATTTTTTATTTTTTTTATTTTCTTATGTAAATACATTCAAAAAGTTGAAAGAAAAGATTCAAAGGGGGAAGGAGACCCCCTGCCCACTACCTCTATTTCAAACTAGTGCAAAATATCTTATACAAAGTTATCCTTGGACATTGGTCGGTGATACATCCTCAACCGATGGCCATTGACCACAAAAGAATGTTGTTGGTCGTCAATCATTGTTATCCCAACTGATCCATTGTTGAAGACAATATCAATTTCGTAAGTCCCCAACCATCTTGTAGTAAGTTTTCCTCTGAAGTTCTTAAATCGAGAATCAAAAAGGAGGGCCCAATCACCCGGCTTGAAAACTTTCTTCTTGATGAATTTATCATGCCATCTAGCTCTCTGTTCTTGTACCATAATAGTGTGTTGAACTACATCTTGCCTAATTTCATCCAGCCCGTTTAGCTAGGCTATTTTTTGTTTCTGTGCCTATGATAAATCTATGTCCAGTTGTGCAGTTGTCTTAAAGGTTTTCACTTTAAGCTCAATAGGCAGAAGAAAATGTTTTCCATGTACTAGCTCATATGGAGTAAAACCCGTGGTATTTCTCCATGTGGTTCTATAGGCCCACAACGCTTCCAAAATCCTGTCTGCCCAGTCTTTGTGATGCATCTGGACTTTCTTAGTTAGGATTGCTTCCAACACCTTGTTTGTAGACTCAACTTGCCCATTTTCTTGTGGGTGATATGGAGAAGATTTATAGTGCTTTATCTGGTACTGTTGAGTAAGCTCTTGCATTGATTTAGATGTAAACCGTGTCCCGTTATCTATCACAATTTCTCTTGGAATGCTAAAGCGAGTAAAAATATCTTCGTAAAAAAAATCTATAACTGACTCTTCACTAGAAGAACGAAGGGATTTTGCTTCTACCCACTTAGTTACATAATCAGTGCAAACTAAACTGTACCTTTTTTTTTTGTGATGAAGGAGAGATTGGCCCCACAGAATCCAAGTCCCATCTCTCGAAAGGTTTGACAAGAACTTGGGTTTATAAGGGCATATCATCTGCTTGCACTGGCTTACCCATTCTTTGATAGTTATTGCAACTTCTCACATACTTTCTGTCGTCTTTGAACAACATTGGCCAATAATATCCTTGATGAAGCACCTTGTAAACAATCCTTTTATCTGTGAAATGGCCTCCATAGGGGCTATCATGGCAGGCTCTCATGATATCATATGTTTCATCATCTCGTACACATATTCTAATAATCATGTCAGGCCCAATACGAAAGAGATCTCCCCCGATCCATGAATAAGTTGCACTGTTTTTGACAATCTGTTGCTTTTCTCTTGGGGAGAGATGTTAAGGCAACTTCCCCGTGGCTAGATAATTGGCCATGTCTACAAATCACAGAATGTTAGTGCGACATCAAACAAATGTTCATCGGGAAAACTATCATCAACGGGGGTATTTTCATCATTATTATGGATCCGAGAGAGAAAATCTGCAACCAAGTTTTCTTTACCAGGCTTATCTACTATGGTAATATTAAATTCTTGCAGCAATAGCAGCCACCTAGTGATCATACCATTCGTAATGGGTTTATTCATTAAAAATTTGATGGCAGAATGGTCGGTGTGAACAAAAGTTTCATAGCCAGTGATATAATGTCTAAATTTATTAATAGCATGTATGACAACTAAGAATTCTTTTTCTGTGACGGTGTAGTTGAGCTCGGCTGGTAATAAGTTTTTACTACTATTATAGATAGCATGAGATAATTGATCATGTTTATGTCCTAGGACAGCCCCAAGAGTGGTGTCTGAAGCATCAATACAAATATGGAAAGGAAGGGACCAATCTGGTCCCTGTAGAACTGGTGTTGTGGACAACTTTTCCTTCAAGATTTCGAAAGCAATTTGACATTGAGAATCCCACAAAAAGTTAGTATCTTTAGCTAACAATTTGTATATAGGTGCAACTATATTTGTAAAGTTTTCAATAAACTTTCTATAGTAGCCAACATGACCCAAAAAACTTCTTACCTCCTTTAGTGAATGGGGTGCAGGAAAGTCCATGATGACCTTAATCTTTACCGGTTCCACTTTGATGCCCGAAGAAGAAACATGATGCCCAAGAACAATGCCCTGTTGTGACATCATCTTACATTTTTATGACTCAAGGCAACATTAGATTCCCTACATCTAATCAATACTTTTTCCAGGTTATGAAGTGCTTTGGCAAAAGAGTCACCATAGACAAAAAAAATCGTCCATATAGATCTCAACACACTCGTGACTCAAGTCAACAAAGATCCCCAATACATCTCTTTGAAAAGTGGCACGAACATTGCACAGCCCAAACGGTAAAACTATATAAGAAAATGTGCCCCATGGGCATGTAAAAGTGGTTTTTCTCCTGATCTTCTGGTGCAATTTGAATTTGATTGTACCCACTAAAACCGTCCAAAAAGGAAAAGTACTTTTTGCCTGCTAAGGTATCCAATACCTTATCAATTAAAGGAAACGGAAAATAATCTTTCAGTGTTGATTGATTAAGCTCACGCTATTAAACACATATTCTTCACTTGCTTTCCTTTTTAGGCACAACTACAAGTGGATAAACCCACTTGCTATCATATATAGGATATATAAAGTTAACATCTAGCAACTTCTATAATTCTTCTTTTATTATGTCCTTTACGACAAGATTCATACGACGTTGTGGTTGCCTAACGGGTCTAGCATTTTCTTGAAGGTAAATATGATGTGTACATGTGTCTGGGTGAATGCCAGGCATGTCTTTATAGTCCCAGACAAATGCACCATAGTGCTTTTGTAGTAGGTTGATTAATTGTTCCTACTGATTAGAATCAAGGTCAACACTGATATTAAAAGTTTTTCCTGGGATAATTTCAACAATTATGCAATAGGGTTCTCTGGTCTCTTTGATGGCTGACATAAGGAAGGATGTAGTCCCTATTGGATCAAATTTTTCCTGAAAATCTTTGTGAAAAATGTGATTATAGGTTTGGGGTACTTCCGGAAACTGAATACAATCCACAACATAAATAAATAAGTTCAGAAAATCATCTTCTGATTGACCTTTCAATCCCCCCGCTTGTTCGAGGGTTACAAGGGGATGTAAAATTTTTGTTTTTCTGTGATTTTTAATTTCCACAATTTTAAGAGATTCAATTGCTGCATCTTCAGAAGGTTTTATTTCCTTGTTTTTAGAAAGTTCAATTTTTGTATTTTCACGAGATTCGAACACCTGCCAAGAATCTTGTAGTGTCAGGTTGGCAGGTGGGTATAAAGTAAGTTTCTTCATAGCTAGACCATTTGATATGGTCATCTCTCCCAACCTACATCCGATGAAAGAATTAGCTCTAACCAACCATGGTCTCCCAATAATGACAGGGTGGCCTACCATGTTGGTTTTAGGTTGGATAACTAGAAAATCTATAGGATACTCTGAAGAATTTAAAGTTACCAATATATCATCGAGAACCGCGGCAGGCTTGATCCTATATCTATCAGCAAGTTCAAGCACTGTGGGTGTGGGCCAGAGAGTATCCAATTGTAATGTTTCCATGGTCATAACGTTCATGATATTTATTGCAGCTCCCAAATCAATCAAAGTATTTCCTATGGGAACGTCATTGATGAAAATGGTGACTATGGGGTTCCCAGGGTCTCCATACTTTTTCACCAATGGTTTCCCAGGAATTAACTCGGTTATTTGACTTGCTACGTGGATAGTGGGGAGCTCTTTTCATTTCCTTCCAGGTTTCTTAATGCATAAATCCCTGAAAGTTTTTGCCTAAATAGGAATATCTTTTATAGCTTGCAACAGGGGTATTTTGACACAAACATTTCGTAGCTTAGCTTCCAAGTCAAATTCAGGGAGGACAATCGGCTTTTCTATGTCCAACATTTCTAGATAAGGTGGACCTTTAGGTGCTTGTGGCTGCTTTGTAGTAGTAGTAAATGTTTGTGTCAGAATGGAGGGAGTAACTATGTTTCTGGGTTGGTTGTTCAGAAATTTCCTCTTCTTCCTCAATGACAACCGTGGAATCTCTTGGTATATTTTGGAGGGGCATATGAGTGATCAAGTAAGTCGGAAAAGGCTGCATCTCAACATTAAAGGTGGGTTGTGTAGCTCTATTGTTTGGATTTTATACCGATTGTGCAGGAATTTGTGTTGGTCTAGGAGGGTTTTGGTTTGCAGCCAGCTGTGGTAATTGTGGGATTGTTGCTTGGGTAGTAGGATACAATGATGGCATGGATGGGGGGTATTGCGAGTAGTTAGGATAAGGCATTGGCAATTGTTGTTGAGGCATAATCTCATGAGGGTTACCTCTCGAATTCTTCTGCCAAGGCCGAGTTTGAGTTTGTTGTTATGGCCAAGTCTTTTGCCATGGCACTTGAGTGTTCCACTGCTGTTGATAAGCATTATAAGGTGCAAAAGAGGATGAAAAAGGATCTTGGGACATACCTTGGGCTCTTGGTTGCCATGGTTTATTTAGTGCAGCATGAAAAGAAGGTTCTGCAACCTCCCCATTTTCTTTATATATGGCTTTAAGTCCGGGCTGCGAGGGGCAATTCTCCATCTCATGATCCTCTACACATATTGCACAAACCTGCACATTATCCAATGGACATTATTTAAATGGATGCTTCTTTCGAAAGCAGGGACAAAAAATATACACAACAACTTTCTCTTCTTCTTGCTTTTTCTTAACTTGAAACATATCTAGTTGAGAACTAAGAGTACCAAGAATTTGTGTTTTAAAATTTTCCAATAAATTTTCGAATTCCATCCTTGATACTCCACCTCCTGCAACAGATTTTGTTACTTTTGGCAAAACATCTCTTATTCCCTTACCAAATTTTGCTCAACTCCTAGAATATCTCCTGCATAAATCGTAGATGTCAGCAAATGGCAATTGAGAGATATCACTGTTGGTCACTATAATTGCTTAATTGATTTTAAACAATCAAGTGATACATAAATTATCAACCCAAGGAAGTCTTTTATTTCAAAGATAACCACGCACTATATATGCTCAATTCCAAAAGCAACTTAGTGTTGTAGTAAAGAAACTTATACTAATTATACTTGCTTGAATGAACTGAAGCTCTGAACTAAATCATAGGAAAGTAACTTCCCTATTGCAATTCTTTAAAGATCAATCTAAGAATCCTGGATTACATTAAAATAATACTTGCAATGGGAAAGAACAACTATTTTGCAATCAGAGAACAGGACCCTTACTCTCAACAGAGACTTCAGTGCTAACACTCTTTTCATGAAAACAGTAATGCAGAAAACAATTAACTTTATCTAACAGAGAACAAAGCCACCTAGTTCCTTTCTTTCTAAGCAGGAGCCTTGAGCCTTATTTCTGTTTTAGCACATCTGTGAGGTTGAGGTTTACAGAGATAAGGGCAGTCTGATCCCTTCCTTTCTGAGCAGGGATCCCTAACCCAGTTTCTGACTAGCACCAATGAAAGTCTACAGAGAACAGGATATTTTGGTTCTTTCCTTTCTGAGCAGGAACCCTTAACCCAATCCCTGGCTAACACACTTGCAGAGGTAAAGGAAATCTACAGAAGACAAGGTGT
>JASDQU011400562.1:11558-26492 GCA_032191745.1 Picea mariana | reverse complement strand
TCCTCCTTTTCCTTTTCCCTTGCCACCTGTAGGGTTAGTGTCTTTGGGGTTTTTGGGGTCTTTCATGCATTATTTTTATCTAAAGAAAAGAAATCACAAGTGCTTTTGAAATCTATAGCTATCTTCCCCGGCAACGACGCCAAAATGTTGGTCACTATAATTGCTTAATTGATTTTAAACAATCGAGTGATACATAAATTATCATCCCAGGGAAGTCTTTTATTTCAAAGATAACCACGCACTATATATGCTTAATTCCAAAAGCAACTTAGTGTTGTAGTAAAGAAACTTATACTAATTATACTTTCTTGAATGAACTGAAGCTCTGAACTAAATCACAGGAAAGTAACTTCCCTATTGCAATTCTTTAAAGATCAATCTAAGAATCCTGGATTACATTAAAATAATACTTGCAATGGGAGAGAACAACTATTCTGCAATCAGAGAACATGACCCTTACTCTCAACAGAGACTTCAGTGCTAACACTCTTTTCATGAAAACAATAATGCAGAAAACAATTAACTTTATCTAACAGAGAACAAAGCCACCTAGTTCCTTTCTTTCTAAGTAGGAGCCTTGAGCCTTATTTCTGTTTTAGCACACCTGTGAGGTTGAGGTTTACAGAGATCAGGGCAGTCTGATCCCTTCCTTTCTGAGCAGGGATCCCTAACCCAGTTTCTGACTAGCACCAATGAAAGTCTACAGAGAACAGGATATTTTGGTTCTTTCCTTTGTGAGCAGGAACCCTTAACCCAATCCCTGGCTAACACACTTGCAGAGGTAAAGGAAATTTACAGAAGACAAGGTGTTGTGATTCCTTCCTGTCTGAGTAGGAACCCTTTAACCCAATCCCTGGCTAACACACTTGCAGAGGTAAATGAAATCTATAGGAGACAAGGTGTTGTGATTCCTTCCTGTCTGAGCAGGAACCCTTTAACCAAATCTCTGGCTAGCACACTTGCAGCAGTAAATGAAATCTACAGAAGTCGAGGTATTTGGATTCCTTCCTGTCTGAGCAGGAACCTTTTAACTTAACCTCTGGCTAGCACACTTGC
Organism: Picea mariana; assembly: GCA_032191745.1. Lineage (NCBI taxonomy): Eukaryota > Viridiplantae > Streptophyta > Pinopsida > Pinales > Pinaceae > Picea > Picea mariana. Next base: position 25,436 of record JASDQU011400562.1, on the reverse strand, counting down.
AGTAGTAAATGAATTCTACAGAGGGTATGATATTCCGATCCCTTTCTGTCTGAGCAGGAACCTTTAACCAAATCTCTGCTAGCCTCATAAAATCATCACACAAGATTGCTGATAAAAAGAATTACAAATTCCATTCAATAAACTAAGACAGAGTCAGTAGTGTTTCAGCAAAGCGGAATCCATTAAAAACAGTGTTTCAACAAACGACAGTTTAAACAAAGCATGAACAGAAATTATACTAACACACTTCTAACTAATGGGTGAATCTTGTGAAGAAGGTGGGCCCTCCCTTCTCACAAGATTCACCTGAACGAAAAGTTAGAGAAGGATACTCAAAGCAGTCTTATATTCATCTGTCGAAATATCACATTACAGATTGGAGAAATAGAATACGTCCCGCTTCTCTGGAGTTGCTTCAATACATCAAAACTTGGATATCTCGAATGGTGATTTCCTCTGATTTAAAGAGGAAATCCCTTCGATACAATCATTACAATGCATATCTGAATCCTATCCTAGATCGGATCTTCTTTCTAAATCAACATAAAATGTCCTGGTCTCACGCAACTGATTGCTATTACAGGAACTGAACGAGGTATTGTTGTTACGGCTGGTGTAATAGCTTCTTCTCATCGTTGCTGATGTTGTTTCAGTATCGCAATTCGCGGGCTGTTTCAACCACATGAATTGCACTCTGACTGCGTGACTGCTGACTGTGGCGGCTTCCTTGTGTTTCAGCATTGTCGGTTCTGGCGGTTTCCTCTGTGTTTCAGCATCTGCAACTCTGGACTGTGTAACAGCTCCGTGTTTCAACATCTGCATCCTCGAATTATAAGGTAGCTCTGTGTTTCAGCATCTGCGACCTCGGACTGTGTAGCAGCTCCGTGTTTCAGCATCAGTTCTGTGTTTCAGCAACGACGACCTTGGACAGTTCTGTGTTTCAGCAATGGGCCTTAAATACAAATCTGCAGTTTTGGACACTTATGCATTACTAATCAATGGTTAAGTATGAGAGTGATGTAAAATATCATGCAAAACAGATTAAACGTATAGTAATGAGAAGGGATGTTGTATACCTTTGAGATGATCAGATAAAGTGATAGTATGAGTCTAAATGTAGGTGATCAAGAGTATAATGGTGGCAAAAAGTATAGGCAAAAAGGTACATTGTGTGGTCCTAACAATCACCTGCACCCATCAGATTTAACACATCAATGTATTCTTCTTGTGTCCCTTTTGGAAATATAGTCCTAATGATATCATTATTTAAAGTACTCTGCTTGGTTTTCTGAAGATTATAGAGAAACCTTTCTACGTAGTCTTCAAGACTCTCTTCCTCTGATTGTTGCATCTTAAATATGTCATTGCGGGAGTCTCTAGTCCTACAATAGTCTTGATATTTTTTTTAGGAAAGTACTTTTCATGTCTTCCCAAGATCGGATAGAGTAATCTTCAAGTCCCATGAACCATCTTAGAGCGGAGTCTTTTAAGGTTGCTGGAAACAATTTTAATTTTTGTGCATCATCAACATAATTATAGCTTCTACAGAGAATATCAAATTCAAAGAGAAAAGCATATGGATCCTTTGTAACCATAGCTCTGAAATTTGGAAGGACCGAAGGGGGCATACTTTTCATGTTCACATTCGGCAATAAGTCAAGTATGGGAAATTCGAAGGTGGTCTCTCCTTCTGGTTCCCTATTCCTTTATTATTCGTCTTCCATGTGGCCAAATATACTAAATTCCTCCGGACTTGGTGATAGTGGTGGCTCAACTATTGGATTTTGATGAATGGTGAAGTTGTCTCCCACTTGCAATTCTGAATTTCCTCCCATCACAAAAGTTTCTACTTGTGAAATGTTCACGTTGTGGGGGGTCTTAAGAAGTTGATATATATGTTCTTGATTGACAATCTGCTCTAGTACTGGATCAATGTTTTAAACGAGCCTATCAACCTATGGCTCTTCAGCTGGTTGGTCTTGGGATTCTCCCTCTTTTCCATGGACCTTTTCCATTGTTTGTTTAGATTGTGGAGTGGCCAACCTTGATGTAGAACCCTCTCTCTGCGTGCTTCCTGTGTATCTTTCAGCCGGGTTAATATGAGGGGTTTTATTGCTACCAAATAAATTTTCGGGAATATCAGTTTTTAAAAATCCACCCTTGCTATCCCTAGGCCTAACCATGAGTTAACCATATGCCAGATAGGCTTTGGAAGGACTCACAATAGTGGTAGTGTATGTTCTTACCTTCCGTCTTACTGTCTCTCCGCCACTGATCTGGAAAAAGAAAAGAATGCTCAAAGCAAACAATCAAAATTTGAAACAAAGACTAGCTTCTTACCGTTTACCTTTTAGCAATTCCCTGGCAATAGTGCCAAAATGTTGGGCCAATTAATTGTTGTAATAAAGTGCCACATAAATGTCAACCAGGTTCGTAAACTGATGAATTGTAGGCACAATATGTGTAGTCAAATGACAGAAGTGTATCCTAAGTTATCTTTCAAGGAGCAAGAGAACTAGGTAACCTACCAATCATGCATGAACATAAGTAAAGCAACCACTAATCCACATAGATAATCATTAACCAAACTAAGGAATCAACTATTTAAATTGTATTCCATGTATGAAAATCAATCAACTATTTATTAGTGCAATAAAGAAATAAGGAACCGATAAAAACATAACAACAATTACATAGGCAGATGTCTATATCAGTCAACAGTATGGATCCACTTAAGTCTCCATATAATCATGTTACTGACCTAGAATAAGACTAATCAACTTGAGAGTAATTCCTAGTGACTAATCCTATCCTTAACCTAAAATGTTTACTTCACAATAAGCAGGACAGTCTCCATGGTGCCACTACATTCTTACCCACATACAACAAATCAACATCCATGGGAATGACTCTGAACAAGCCTTGCCACAAAGCTTGACACTTCAATCGGTGGGTGAAGCAATGACATAACAATACTTTATAAAGAAAACTTACAGCTACCAAGAAAGAATGTAAACACACGGTTTGCACTAAACTGAAACTAAACTCTTGTTCCCTGAAATATCATTTTACTTTTGCTTAAACACCTCTAGAGGTCACACCATACTCAACAAGAAAAACAACTCAAATCTTAGGAACAAACTCCTATTAATAACTTGAAATCCAATGCCCTTAATACCACAGAGTCAGAGTTTGAAGGTAGCAACTAAATCCTTTGTGAATACAATCCATTCTTCCAACAGTCAAAAGATATTTAAAGTTTCTTGATATGTGACCAGGTCATCACAAAACTTCTATCAATGCTTAATATTAATTATTCTTATCCGGGACAAGCAATAAGGTAGCTTCTTAAGCAGATGGAAATTTCAGTATGATCATGCTTTACATTCCAGACCTTAGAACTTGCTCATAAACCAGTCTCCATTAACCAGAGTCAACCCTTTACTTATTTTATTACAGCTCCAAGTTGTCACACACATAGTGAGTAATTTCAACATCTTAGTTCGGTTTAATCATTTAACTTTATTAACAAGTGTGTGAAGCATTTAGGTTAGACATTTGTGGTTATATAAGCTGCCAATAAATCCTGGAACATGTTTAACTTTCAAGCTTGTATAAGAAGGAGATATACTTTAGTAAGATGCAAATATTTAATCATTCATTCACAAATCTATCTGTCCATATGATAACCTTTCCCTTGTACTAAGGGCAGTTTGGTTTACAACTTATGAGAAATCCCAAGTGGGTAAAGGACACAGAGAACTTAAATAAAACCTATAGTTTACAGATCACTCCACACAAATCTATCCAGGAACACAACTACACCAAAATAGAGAGCGAATAATATACATATAACTCAACTTACTAGGGGAGGTCGACCCACGCCTTCCCAAGAAGTGAGTAGAAACGATTCAGTAACTCAAGAAGTTATAAACAAAAGTAAATAAAAAACCTGATTAATATCAAATGTAAATACCTAACCTGCTCACAACATATCCATCACAATATGAAGGACAAGGAATAAACAACACAATATTTTTATTATATTCAATAAAGAGTGTATAGATCAATTTTTACAAAGAGCGAATCCCTCTATATATATCAAGTTCTAAGCATATATCAGATTACATCATTTTCCCTTGTTCTCGTGGACTAAGGGGTAAAAATGACTTAACAAAACTAAAAGATTTTATTGACCACGATTTCCTCTATCTTAGGAAATCGTTCTAACCATCTTAGATATTGTTTATGTGCTAAGTTTCGACCCCGATTTGGTGTTGTGCTGGAAGACATGCGTATGGATTTTGAGGTTTCGTGTAATACAGAGGAATGTTGGGTGCAAGTGAAATGATCAACACCCATCTCATTGGTCACACGAACAATATCCATGTCGCCAACTCCATCCTGGGTGCGCGCAACTAGGAGATGCCACAATCTCGGGTACCAAAATCCTGTGTAGGTACTAAAAGGCCAGGAATAGTGCAGGAACAACTGTTGCAATGAAAAGATAAGTGTACTTTTATCATTGTTAAAATATAGCCAAAATATCCTAATTAATTTATTAAGAACTTCAAAAAATATCAAAATAAACAACTTGTACCTCATGTTACAATCAAGATCTTTAGGCAGGCAAAAAGGGTAGAAGTAGGAGACAATAAGTTGTATTTCAATGCCTAGGTGGGGAATAAATGCCCAAAAGAGGTGTATGGTGAGTGACAAAATGGGAGCTCAACAATGGAGTCGCCAGACAAGCTTTTAGGAAAAGCTTTTGTCGATAAGGTGGAAAGAGAATGTCCCTAGGGTGGAGTCACCAGGAAAGCTAAGGGAAAGGCTTTGGGATAGCTTACCAAAGTGTTGTTAGGGTATGAAGAAGATTCAAAATCTTCCCTGGTGACAACGCCAAAAATTTATACTGCAAGTTGTAGGTTGGGAAAATCCCGACCCAACCACAAAGCAAGTGCCACAACTTGGGAATCCTACACCCAATGTCACCTTGATGTAGGTCTCGCACTTCAAGGGTGACTGGGTCACTCAAGGGAGGTGATATTGGTGACCCTAGGGGGATGGAGATGGAGATAAAAGAAAGTGAATCCCCTAGAGGTCAAGTCTAAGTGGAATGAAAGGTGGGAAGAGATGCCTTGTAAGTCAAGTAATTGTCACCCCACAGGTATAATACTTCTCTGGATGATTGTACCTGCCCCAGACACAAGGAAATCCAAATTGCAATGATATATGTTAGTATGGAGCAACAAATTAAGCTTGTTGTCCCTAATTTGCAGTAGTAGATGACAATTTATATCAACAAATAAAATATCTAAATCAACATCAAGATTAGCAATGAATATAGGATGAAAAATGACACTTAAGAAGCAAGAGAAGATGGTTGTTGTAAACATGTATTTTCTGCGGAAAATTGCAGCCTTATGGTTGTAGAATTCAATGCCATGCAACAACAAAATCAACCATGGAAAAGTGCCAAGAACTATCCCAAGAGGTGAGCCCTAGTTAGTAGAGTAAGTGAGGAAAATGTAGGAGCTAGTCTAGGGTTAGTTTAGGAGTTAAAAGAGTGTTAATAGCTAGGGTTATGCAGCCCTAATGGATGTAGGTTAAAGTTTGTAACAAAAATTAAAGTAACAGGAGAGAGGGGACGCCCTATTAGGGAAAGACTCCTCTCAATGTTTCAAACCAACTCCAAGCGAGAAACCTTTCAAAAGATAAAAGCTTGTGTTTCCCAAGGCAATGATTTTATATCTCCAATGCAAAAAAAATATGACTAGTGCCTTTACTATTGGGTTAATGGAGTCAAATGAAGTAATCGCTAGAGAAGCTACCTCCTTGGGGGTGTAAGCCCTTTTACTTCCCAAGGCATGTTTCCCTAGCTAGGGTTTGAGCTAAGAGGGTGTATACCCTTATACTTCTCTTAGCAAACCCTTTTTAATCAAAGGGATGAAGCAATAAAACGATGAAGACTATGGTGGGGGTGTATGCCCTTATACTTCCCTTCTAGCTCCTAGCACAACAATCCCTGACTTGAAAAAATGATAGCATAATAGTAAAATACCATACCAAGATCAAGAGAAATGCCAAGATAATCCACCATAAGAGCTTGAAAACATCATCCAAGGCTAGCACTAGACTTCCACCTTTTAGCTCTCTGTAAACTCCTTCGGCTGAAAAAACGAATGACAGAGGCAACCTACAAACCAACTTTAAGGCTGGAAAATAGCCTTTTCAACCTAGAGAGGGCTCTCTCTAAGACTTCGTCTCCGTATGGGTTATAGCTTCGAAACTGTCGGCTAGATTTAACACCTTTTTACAATATTTATGGTTCTATTGGCAAGAGAATGTGAGACCTTGGGCTATGGAGTCAATTTCAAAAAATGAGAGAAACAAATGACTTGGTAACCAAACTTAAGAGTATAAAGGCTAAGTAGGCATCGATCTTTTAATTCAAAATCGTTGTGTGGGGCGATAGAAAAACACACTGTTACACATAAAAAATACTCACTTTGATAGTGTCGTAAGTGTCATCATTACAAGGGTCGCAAGTGTCACATTTTGCTCACAAGTGTCGCAAGTGTCAAGGAAAGCATACTGCCATGATGCTTATGTCGTGCCTATAACGACATGAGAAAGACACTTGACACACATCAAACACTTGATTTGGAAGAGGAGAAATGATTAACTAGGCTTATGAACCTTTTGTCATTTGCAAGAACCCAAAAAATTGAGGTTTTGGAGGAGAGCGCTCCCCTATACCTCTCTCAGGAGTGTTGGCGCCCCTCTATAAGCTATCAGGGAGTGTTATAACACTTATTTTCCCTTTTGCAGGAGAGATCCTACCCTCAGGAGTGCTGGCGCTCCCCTATACATTACTAGGGAGCGTTATAACGCTCTGAGTGCCCTTTTGAGGGAGCGCTACCTATTCTGGGTAGCAGTTGATTTGTTGAGAAGAATGGGGGAAGAATATTTTCACTCTTAGAAGGCAGTTGGATTCAAATCCTCAATCAAGCCATGATCTTAGGGAAGATCCCTAACTGAAGGAGGAAAATCCTCAACTCACCCCAAAGATATCTCAAGTTGTTGAGCCTCTCCAAGGCTATATAAGCAAGCTTTCTCATGGTGAAAGGGGAATGGAAAGGGAGAATCACACCAAACTTATGATCTTATAAGTGGTGCTGGAACAGAGGAAGAATTAGAAGCATGAAACCTATGATCTCATAGGACACAAACAGTGAACTGGAGGAGAGTAATCGGTGAAGTTGCTGTCATCCAGATCGTGGATATTTTGAGCAAGGGTTAGACAAAGAGGATTTGACGAAACTGTTGCAATCCATCTACGACTGTAAGTAATGTTTGTACTCATTAATATAATTTGCTTGGCCCGTTTCTTTCTAATTCGTGTTCAATCTCACATGAATTTGTCTCTTTAGTAGATAGATCTATTTCGGACTAATCTTGATAGAGTAGGAAGTGGTCGTACTTTGTTTGTCTACAGGATCCATCGAGGAGCGAAAGATTGGAGCTCAACTCGAGTCGTGCAGGAACAAATGTCGATTAAAGGTATTTCTCTTCTCCTTCCTTCTCACACACTAGTCCACCTAGATCTAAAAGGAAGTCAATGACCATGATAAGCACTTTCTGTCTTAGAGTTAAGAGTCACCAATTTCTGTTGAAGGAAAATCTCCCTGCGGACAGGTAGATCTCCTCAAAAAGCTAGACTCTTAATTCTAAGACAGAAAGTGCTTATCATGGTCACTGACTTCCTTTTAGATCTAGGTGGACTAGTGGGTGAGAAGGAAGGAGAAGAGAAATACCTTTAATCGACGTTTTTCCCTGCATGACTCGAGTTGAGCTCCAATCTTTCGCTCCTCGATGGATCCTGTAGACAAACAAAGTACGACCACTTCCTACTCTATCAAGATTAGTCTGAAATAGATCTGTCTACTAAAGAGACAAATTCATGTGAGATTGAACATGAATTAGAAAGAAATAGGCCAAGCAAATTATATTAACGAGGACAAAACATTACTTACAGCCATAGATGAATTGCAACAGTTTCATCAAATCCTCTTTGTCTAACCCTTGCTCAAAAGATCCACGATCCGGATGACAACAACTTCACTGATTACTCTCCTCCAGTTCACTGTGTGTTTCCTATGAGATCATAGGTTTCATTCTTCTAATTCTTCCTTTGTTCCAGCACCACTTATAAGATCATAACTTTGGTGTGATTCTCCCTTTCCATTCCCCTTTCACCATGAGAAAGCTTGCTTATATAGCCTTGGAGAGGCTCAACAACTTGATATATCTTTGGGGTTACAAACCCAAGTGGTCAATCTGCTTTCATCCTCAGTCGATCCCACTCTCTCGTTAGAGGGTGACACCAAAGTGGTCGATCCGGTTTCACCGTCGATTGATCCCATTCCTCCATTGAGGAATGCTAAAGTGATCGATCCAATTTCTTCCTCGGTCAGTCCGGTTGATCAGGTGGTCAATCTAGATTCCTCTTCGATTGAACCACAAACCCAAGTGGTCGATCCATTTTCATCCTCGGTCGATCCCACTCTCCCGTTAGAGGGTGACACCAAAGTGGTCGATCCGGTTTCACCGTCGATCGATCCCATTCCTCCATTGGGGAATGCTAAAGTGACTGATCCAGTTTCTTCCTTGGTCAGTCCCACTCTTCCTCTAAAGAGTGCCAAAGTGGTCGATCCAGTTTCACCATCGATCGATCCCATTCCTCCATTGAGGAATGCTAAAGTGACTGATCCAGTCCCTTCGACTGATCCAGTCCCTTCCTCGGTCAGTCCCACTCTTCCTCTGAAGAGTGCCAAAGTGGTCTATCCAAGTCCACCACTGGTCTATCCAATTCCACCACTGGTCTATCCAGGTCCACCTTTGGTCGATCCAAGTCCACCATTGTTCGATCTGACTCTCCCTCTAGAGAGTAAACCGGATACTGCTCACATTTTTTTCGTTGATACAGACTCTACCATGCATTCCTCCTTCTCCTGTGAAACCCCCTCCAAGTACTGAAACCATCCTTTTTTATTGGGGTGCGCTAACTGGACCTCGTCTTCCCTCTCACATTCCTTTCCAGATTACAGTACAGGTTTGTGGTCGGGACGTTCCTCAAACGCTGATAGATGAAGGTGCGTCCGTTAGTATTTTGTCTTCAGTTGCTTGGTACGCTTTGGGTTGTCCACAGCTTGCGCCGGTTACCCAGAATCTGTTAGCTTTTAACAGAAGAACTAGTCAACCTTTAGGGATCCTTCCTCAGTTTCCTGTAACTTTGGGAGGGAAAACTGTCTTTATTGATGTCATGGTAGTCCGAGACCCCTTGGATTTCTCTTTACTCCTTGGGAAAGATTATGTCTATACCATGAAAGCTCTTGTATCCACTCTTTTTCGTGTGATATCTTTCCCTCACGATGGAAGAATTGTGACTATTGATCAACTTTCATTCATCGGACCTGACTGGGTTACCTCCCTAAGTGGTTCTTATATGCAGACAGTATCGCCCCCGCCGCATGTCAATTATGTGGCATTGTCTCCCATGACCTCAACTTCCGATGATTTAGATCTGGTAGTTGACATAGTGATCTCTTCGGTAGGGCTATTGGAGCCTAATATCCTTACCCCTATCGCGACCCTCGACATGTGTTCCTTCCCGAGTGATTATCTTCCATCCAACGAAGATCTCCTGGAGGCCATGACCGAGTTTTGTCCCTTGACATGGTATCCTTCCAGATCATTATCCTCTTGGAAGCCATGATCAAGAAGTAGGTTACGAGCATAGTTTTTTCTTCTCTGTGGCAAGCTCGTTAAAAAATGAAACAGAGGCCCTGAGCATAGTTCTTTTCCTATGTCAAGCTTGTTAAAAAATGAAACAGTCACCTCTCTTGAACCTTCTTTTCATCCACCCTTCTCCTTTTTCTCATCTGCTAGAGAAACTGATGACAACCTCAGAGTCGGTAAATGAATTGAAGCTTGGAGGGCATGTCTCCAGCCTTTGATGATCTTTCTGGAGTTAAGCCACTAGCTTTCATGCTGGGGGCATACCGAGCTTGGTCTTTGTTCTTTCTCGTGCTCGTAAATACATGAGAATGCATCCGGGTAAACTTTTATCTCTTTTTCGGACCTATATGGATACACAAAAAAGGAACCCCCTGGAGTCGTCTTTAAGCTCTTTTCAGACTCTCTAAACATGAAAAGATTGCCGAATGATCTTGCTTCCTTTCCCACTCGTTAAACGGTTTGAAAGGGCGTCTTTCGAGTGATAATTTATCTCTTTTTCGGCCTCGTGAGACTACCATTACGAAAAAGGACAACACTGGAGTCATCTTTAATTTCTTTTCAGACTCTCTAAACGTGAAAAAATTACCGAGCGACCTTGTTCTTTTCACGCTCGTTAAAGTATTTGAAGAAAACGTCTGTTGAGCGATAGTTTATCTCTTTTTTGGTCTCGTCAGACTACTTTACGAAAAAGGAACCAAGAGAGTTCTCTTTTAAGTGTTTTTCCAGACTCTATAATCATGAAAAACCTTCGAGTTTTCTATCTTTGGACTCACTAAACAAAACATCGACATGCCCATACGGGACCGAGCCCTTACTTCTTCCAGTTCATTAAACAAAGGAAGAAGAACTTACCAAAGGTGAGTTTTATNTATCGAGCATGTGTTACCCTCCTCGAGCTCGTTAAATTAAAAAGAGGTACTCGTCTATCTGGATGGGGGAAAAAATTGAAAGAAGCAAGCCAAGCAGTTTTTTGAGAACATTGCCAATAACTCTTAGAGTCGCCCTTGAACACGACACTTTGTCTTTGCGCACATATTAATCCGCTAAACCTCTGCACTGAACCAATCCTCTGAGTTTTTCTTACTCCTTTGGGTCACCCGACGAAAGTCACAGCATCCACTGCATCATCAAGTTTTGGTCCATGTCATGTTTCTGCTGTCGTGCCTCAGTGTTCAAAGGAAGTATCCACCTCGAGAGTCAGCCATCACAAATATCTTGTCTCAATACCCATGTCAGTCCATGTTCATTTGATCTACCAATTACATCTCTATGTCTGTTTCGTGTCGATGATGGGGGATACATCAAGGCCCTCCTTCAACGAGTCTATTCCTATCAAATTCAACACATTATCCAGGGACTAGACTTAGAAACCAATTAGTACTTTGGAACCTGCACGCCTCAATGGCAGGTTTCCTCACATTCGACAGTGGGTTTACATCATTGACCTCTGATCGGACAATTCCACAGATGTTCGACTTCAGCTCATCCATTCACATTCGTTGGAATGTACTAGAGTACCTTGGGAACCATTGACACTAATGGTGATATGCCTTGTGCTTGTTAACGGTTTATGTCATTGACCGGTAATCAAGTGGTTTCTGCCATGTTCGACATCAGGACATCTATTCACATGGTTAGATTAGTACGACATTGGGATCGATAAGAAGACCCTAGGTTGAGTCATCACTCTGATATGTACTTTGCCCAGGTTGCAAAGGAGTTTCTCTTGAACAGTGGCACACATACTGTCACATAGATCCACTTTGTATTGGTCGTGACTATGTCTTGTCATCTCATAGATCCACTGTGTATTCTTCGTGGCTACGATCAGCTCAGGTCATGGGAGTATAGATCCACAGTGTATTTTCAGTGGCTATACCTTTTTATCAATACAATTATGGATCCGTAGTGTATTTTATGGCGGCCATATCTTGCAAGTCTTTATCACCCAAGCATAGGTATGCCTGCCTTAGGTTTGAAACATATCATAATATTTGTTGGATGTTTGTGTGCAGCTTCTGTCAGGTTCTCTACGTCTATACCCTTGCTTGAAAGTCTACAAAGCATTTCAGTTATCAGTTCTCATCTTCTAACTTCATACTTTGGGGGGCAATCTGTTACACATAAAAAATACTCACTTTGATAGTGTCACAAGTGTCGTCATTACAAGGGTCGCAAGTGTCGCATTTTGCTCACAAGTGTCGCAAGTGTCAAGGAAAGCATACTGCCATGATGCCTATGTCGTGCCTATAATGACATGAGAAGGACACTTGACACACATCAAATACTTGATTTGGAAGAGGAGAAATGATTAACTGGGCTTATGAACCTTTTGCCATTTGAAAGAACCCAAAAAATTGAGTTTTTGGAGGAGAGCGCTCCCCTATACCTCTCTCAGGAGTGTTGGCACCCCCCTATAAGCTATCAGGGAGCGTTATAACACTCATTTGCCCTTTTGCAGGAGCACTCCTACCCTCAGGAGTGCTGGCGCTCCCCTATACATTACTAGGGAGCGTTATAACGCTCTGAGTGCCCTTTTGAGGGAGCGCTATCTATTTTGGGCAGCAGTTGATTTGTTGAGAAGAATGGGGGAAGGATATTTTCACTCTTAGAAGGCAGTTGGATTCGAATCCTCAATCAAGCCATGATCTTAGGGCAGATCCCTAACTAAAGGAGGAAAATCCTCAACTCACCCCAAAGATATCTCAAGTTGTTGAGCCTCTCCAAGGCTATATAAGCAAGCTTTCTCATGGTGAAAGGGGAATGGAAAGGGATAATCACACCAAAGTTATGATCTTATAAGTGGTGCTGGAACAGAGGAAGAGTTAGAAGCATGAAACCTATGATCTCATAGGAAACACATAGTGAACTGGAGGAGAGTAATCGGTGAAGTTGCTGTCATCCGGATCGTGGATCTTTTGAGCAAGGGTTAGACAAAGAGGATTTGACGAAACTGTTGCAATCCATGTACGACTATAAGTAATGTTTTGTCCTCATTAATATAATTTGCTTGGCCTATTTCTTTCTAATTCGTGTTCAATCTCACATGAATTTGTCTCTTTAGTAAATAGATCTATTTCGGACTAATCTTGATAGAGTAGGAAGTGGTCGTACTTTGTTTGTCTACAGGATCCATCGAGGAGTGAAAGATTGGAGCTCAACTCGAGTTGTGCAAAGACAAACGTCGATTACAGGTATTTCTCTTCTCCTTCCTTCTCACACACTAGTCCACCTAGATCTAAAAGGAAGTCAGTGACCATGATAAGCACTTTATATCTTAGAGTTAAGAGTCTAGCTCTTTGAGGAGATCTACTTGTCCGCAGGGAGATTTTCCTTCAACACACACGAAGCAACTCAGAGCATTGTTAGAGATGAATTCTGAGTTCACTTGAAAGAAAACAAAGTCGTCTAAATGGATAAATCTAGAGCACCACGCGGTGAATTATAGATTTGAATAACGTTCCGATTTAGAAAAATTATAGATATGAATATAAAGAACACATGAAACAAATACATAAATGGAGATTACAATACATCAAACCGATACCATTAGAATCTTTTCATCAAAGTTTCAGAACTTTTGCATTAAACGTCAATCGAGTTTGAAAATCTACATTCAACAATCACTGTCTACACTACTTTGCCAACCAACTGGCTTACATTGAAAAGATAGAATATATAGGCAAGGGTGTGCCGCTCGGGCTACCCTACCCTCTAACTACTATCCTTTAAAATTAGGCTCTAACTATTCTATGCCATATGACTCTTCGTATCACACTTTACTAAAGATAGAAACTGACTATACTAGATCGCACAATAACCGATGTCTTTGCCACGACAATTCGGTCATCATTAAGATTTCATCGTTAGAGAGAGATGTGTCGATGCTTTTTCTTTGACAGTGTATCTAGACGGTCAAGTGCTCTGTCAGACTCCTACCACCCATGGTAACAACCTTGATTTCTGTCGTGCGATCATTTGATGGAGCGTGCATGTGGCGGGTAACCGCGGACTGTCGCAAGTATTTCCAAGATGACAATACCAGTTAGGGGACAACGCCTTTTTTCAAAATGTCGC
>JASDQU011400562.1:0-11538 GCA_032191745.1 Picea mariana | reverse complement strand
GGTGAATTATAGATTTGAATAACGTTCCGATTTAGAAAAATTATAGATATGAATATAAAGAACACATGAAACAAATACATAAATGGAGATTACAATACATCAAACCGATACCATTAGAATCTTTTCATCAAAGTTTCAGAACTTTTGCATTAAACGTCAATCGAGTTTGAAAATCTACATTCAACAATCACTGTCTACACTACTTTGCCAACCAACTGGCTTACATTGAAAAGATAGAATATATAGGCAAGGGTGTGCCGCTCGGGCTACCCTACCCTCTAACTACTATCCTTTAAAATTAGGCTCTAACTATTCTATGCCATATGACTCTTCGTATCACACTTTACTAAAGATAGAAACTGACTATACTAGATCGCACAATAACCGATGTCTTTGCCACGACAATTCGGTCATCATTAAGATTTCATCGTTAGAGAGAGATGTGTCGATGCTTTTTCTTTGACAGTGTATCTAGACGGTCAAGTGCTCTGTCAGACTCCTACCACCCATGGTAACAACCTTGATTTCTGTCGTGCGATCATTTGATGGAGCGTGCATGTGGCGGGTAACCGCGGACTGTCGCAAGTATTTCCAAGATGACAATACCAGTTAGGGGACAACGCCTTTTTTCAAAATGTCGCATGTCCAACGTACGTCTGTCCTTTGTAATAGATGGGTCTCTAGCATTGCGCATCGTATGCTTTCCACACGGGTACCTGTCAGAGTCCCTACTTCCCGGTAGGAAGTAGGACATGAGGAGAAAACATCCACGCCACGTTTGAGAAGACAAAAATGTAGTCAGTTAATTATGCTCCTGGCCTTGTATGTAGTTTGGATATCCAAAGCTTTCTCCTGAGAGACCAGTTGCACCTTTTCAGATTCATCACTTGTCTTTTCAAAACCGCATTCCCTTTTAGCCTCTTATGCGCATTGGCTAGAGCCGCACGAATGTTTTCAATGGCTGGTCCACATTCCTTGAAGTGATTTGCAATTCCCTCTTCTGACATCCTCTGTGCTTCTCGCAGTTGGATGATTGTGTCTTGCGATTCCCTGAGTTGCCTCTTGATCCATGTTGCATTTCCCTCTCGGTCCTGTGATGTTGATGCCTCAAGAGTCTTTTCTGCTAACCATTGTCTCAACTCTCTGTTCTCTTGGTACAACTCAACAATGGCGAGTTGTGCTTGCTTTTTTAGCTGCTGCGACGATTCACGAATATCCGTTCCTTCAGTGTCTTGCCTTCTCCATCTGCCACAGGTTTCTCAACTTGGACCTTCGACAGGTTCCAACTGAATGGTGCGCATGGTTAACTCTTCGGTGACTAACTTCGCGTGCGGCTCACTCTGGACTTGGGCTTCCCCATTTTCTTTGTTTTTCCTTGGTCTGCCCCATTTTCGGGGTATCGGATGTTGGGGGGATAGGGCTTCCAATGCCTTCCTTTCTTCTGCCACTGCACGGTGAGATGTTACCTTCCCTGTGGGTAGAGGGGAATCTCCCTTGGGGTCCATGGGGATGCCGACTGTGAGTAGAAACAAATCCCAGTTTTTTCCCAATCGTCACAACTCCTCAACTATCAACAATTTTATTAATGAGACATGAGATAGTTTCTTCTTCGGCTGGTTTGCTTCAGCCTGGACATTGTCTGTCATTTCTCGGAGGCTTTGGTGCAAGAAGAAAGGCAGATTTAACGGTCTCCTTCCTGTGAAATGCATCAAAAAGCTGATGTGATGTGGGTGTATTCTGTCAAACCTTCCTTCAAAGTTAAAATATTTCCTAATCGCCCTCAGGAGCTTCCGAAAAGGCTCCTATAGTTATCGACTTGGAATGCCCACTTCGAATTTCCCATTTAAACAGTCTGGTTTAATAAACTCCTCATAGCATATCACGTCCAAACGCATGCCTTTAGACCACCTTTCACCGCGCGGAGGGATCTCCGTTGTGGTTGACAGAGTTTTCTTCGTCACCTGGAATGTGTTTTCTGATATTACTGCGCGGAGCCCGTTGAAAATGAGCGCGAACTGTTCCGCCAGTTTCATGTTGAATCCTTGGATTTTCTTACAAGATGACATGCATCCAACCTGTTCAAAAGATGCTCTGACATACGAATCTCCATTTACCAATGTCAAGCTTTGAGGTTCAGGCCCCACATTTATGCTGCTCTGCGCTCCTTTCCTTATGTTATGGGATGTTTCCATGGTGCAATGCATGTGATTTTTGCGCGCGCGGTGGATTTAGCACAGATCCAAAGCGGTAATCTTGATTGGCCCGGGTTTGTGACACAACTGATGGCAATCAACTTCCTTGCAGAGAGAACCTTTGGGCCTGCGAGGAAATTGCAGACAGTGCATAAACTTGGCTGATGAATGGAATACATGCAGAGCAACTTACATTTATAATGAGACGGGGAGAGATGGAATCATGACAGGGGACACTGAATCCATGGTGTCTAGAGGTTTCGAAGCAAGCCGAAGATTTGTGCAACACATCCGTGCGACGGGTACACTGCGGAACGTGTAAAGTACAACTAATAAGAGCTCCAGAATATACGTGATATGAGCATTGTGATTTCTCATCCTTTCTGGCTTCATAATGAGCTGATGATGGCCATTGCACCTACTGACATGACTCATATTTAACAACTTGCCTCAACCTTTGGCACGTAAAAGCTCCTCTTCTGACAGGACTCGACTCTTTGGGAAAATACCTTTACCACTTACACATGTTTTGATCCCGACATCCCTTCCTGACTCCAAGGGCCAATCGACCACTTGGTGACTTCGACCCATTTGTTGTTCGGTACTTGACCTCACATGCTTTGACACACAGACCATGATTTGACTAAGACCGACTCTAACGGAAAAAATGACGGCACTAACACCACCAACCATTCATCATTAGAGAGCCATAAAAAAGAGCTAAAAGAGACAATCTTGCCAAACATAGAGAAAATTTCAGATCAAGTCCTCTCACAATGAGGGAGAGTTATCTTAAAATGAGATCTTATGATCTCTTATTTATACAAATGTCACCAAGGTGACTTGTCCACAAATTAAGGGGTAAAACACAATATTAGGGGTCAACAACCCTAATCTTTCCCCCTTTTACAAAGTAATTGATTTAAAATTCACTTTTGCACATAAGAAAACCCTAATTTTAGAAGGATGTCTCCCCTTTAGGGGACGTTTTGCCATGTTGAGGAAGTCGTTGGTGTTGAAGAAGCATGGGTAGGCCTCCAAAGGCCACATGTAAAGCATCTAAGAACTCTCATCATGGTGAAGACCCTATTCTCCTCAAATCATCCATGTGTCAAACGAGTGCCACCTCACCACCATGCCCTAACCCCCCAAGCATGACGTCAAGCTAAAAAATAGGACGTTTTTCCCCTTCTGGGAAAATCGTTTGGAAAGTGAGGGCGGGGTTATGTTAGGCAGAAATATTGTCGTTTAATTCCATTGTAGTACTTGCCCAACTATTTAATTTGTCAATTCGAGGTTCGTAGGCTTTCGAAGCACACACACTATATATGCAGGACTGAAGTAGAAGTAATATAATCTAAATTGCTGAAATGAAATTAATCTAGGAAAGCATTGAAAGACTAACTAGGAAAGAAGGAAATTAATCTAGGAAAGCAATACAACATGTCAAGAGTTGAATGAAAAAAAGACATATTTGAGCTCACACANGCACACACACTATATATGCAGGACTGAAGTAGAAGTAATATAATCTAAATTGCTGAAATGAAATTAATCTAGGAAAGCATTGAAAGACTAACTAGGAAAGAAGGAAATTAATCTAGGAAAGCAATACAACATGTCAAGAGTTGAATGAAAAAAGACATATTTGAGCTCACACAATAATGCTATCTCAAATTACATTACAAGAATCAAATGACAAATCATGAAAGCATGACAAATGAAAGAATACAAATCAAAGCTAAGAATCCCCTTCCAAGACTTCAAGCTAATCTAAGTCTAATATCCCATCTCTAACTCCCCTAAAATGAAGAGAGAACACTCTCTTTTATATATGAGAGTCTTGAAGATAAGATAAGAGTCTCATAATTACAGATCCACTATTCTCTCAACCACTTTCCTATTATTACAAGATATGATCCCTTCAAATCCTCCACACATGTCTCACAAATCTTGGATAAGATATGCCATCAAAATCTCCATGATCTTCTCCTTTGAATATGCTTGAATGATTGTCCCAAATATTCTTCAAATCTTCAAAGCTTGAAGATGAAATTCGAATTTTAGGCTAGGTGGTAATATTTGACTTTGTTGAAATCTTCAAACATACCTGTACACATCATAAAACTCATCCAACCTTGAGATATAATGAAAATATGTTAATTTTCTAATATTTAATCATAAATTCACTTATAATACTAAAATGAATAAAGTGGAAAATAATAAACTGAAACCCAAATATAATTATGGAAATGGTATGATAAAGGGTTTATTAGGACTATGAAATGTAAGGAATGGTGAAGGGAAAAGAGGATATAAATGTGACATTTCTGAGTCCTAACAAGTCATCATCAAGGCCTTCCAAGTCCGATCTCTCTCATCCAACATGCGGGCCCCTAACATCTAACATGTGGGCTTGTATCCCTATGGAAGCCCAAGCTTGGATTGTTCTCCCAAAACTGTCCACCAACTAGGTCCCGCAAAGATAAATGAGCACACCCTCCATGGATCTCAAGTCATAACATCATGATAAGTGAATCCAATCAATAAATAAGCCATATAAGAATGGGCATAAAAGATCACTATATCAAACAATTAACTGCTCAAAGATACTATGCGACTTGTCAAGCTTGAATATGGGAGGGTTGATGAGGTGTCCTGTTGGGTAGATCTTGCCCTAGGTCAATGAGAGTTTCCAAGAGATCCCTCTCTAATCCATGTAAATTGGATGAAATGGTTGGGGTCAAGACTCAATGAGCATAGGGATCATGACATACAAGGGGTCGTAGTGTCTCATTCATGGGTGCCTTTGTAGAGGGTATGTGGTATCTTCGTCCGCAATGCATTTTTTCCAAGCCCATCAATTGCCTTTTATATTTCTTTCTTTGTATTTTCTTTCATAATAGCATAAGGAGAGATTGAAGGTTACTGCCCTGGTGTGGTGACCAGGTGATGACAATGTCACCCATAAACACCTAATGGAAATGAGAAGGTTGGCTCGTGATGAGACCCCCTTTTTCTCAGTCGTGCAACTGAGAGCCATTACCCTGGTTTGGTGACCAGATGATGGTAATGTCATACCACTAGATATTCATGGACGTGATAGGTCAGCTCGTGATTAGACCTCCTATCTTTCAACTAACCTTTTAAGAATTATTTATTATATTGTGGGTCCCCTTTTGATCCGAAAAGATCTTTTAATGACTGTGGTTGAGTTATTAAGCATGTGTGTATTAACCGTTCATGAAACTTAATGAAAGAGGATGAAGATGAGAGAATATATCACAGCCATAATACAAAATACAGATCTGAACTAAAGTAATAAGAACAACAAACCATAACAAGAGAAGTGATAATGAAGTTCGACACAAAATTGCCTACGTCTCCGGGCCTTTGTCTTAGTGGGGAAGGCTTCTTTATTTCTGTTCAAAGCTCAATAAGTACATCGCAGTAGTTCCATAAGGCTACAAGACTGATTTGGTCATGTTCTTCCAGATCTCTAGAACCCAGCAGAAGAAACGACACGCAAAACGGATGACCGGAGCTCCTAGAAATGGCCCGCAAGCGTTTGCTCCTCAACAACTTCCCTGCATAAAAATGGCTTTGGCTTGGCTTTGCTTCAACATAAATCTGCTCTCACTATCCTCCATGGCCTCAAATAGGCTTGGTTTTTATAGATCTGAAGTTGGTTATCCTTCCCCAACTTCCTCCCAAAATCTGGACTCAAAAAGAGCTAAATATCTTCCAATAATGGCCAAAATATCCCTAAAACACCAATTCTGGACCCAAAACTTTATTAAAAAACCCACTCTGTAACAAAAATTTAAAAATAGACAGAGTAGCCCCCTTGGGATATGCACGCGCCCCCTAAAACTGGTCATATGAACACCATATGGCCAAGCACCAACCCTTTGGGCTGCGCGCTGGCCTTGGATAGGCTCCAACTCTTGGTCGTGGGCACATGGCATGGGACCGTTGGTTAATGGATAGAACCTTCACGCACCTTTTAAAGGGATAGCCCCTAGTCTTGTGGGATCCACCCAAGATCCAAGGGCTAGGGTCTTATCAAATATCCCTGCGCATATGGTGCCCGTGCCCTTGGTTTTATGGTGGTCACATAATGTAATAAAAACGTGGGCTGGGGCTATGCCCCAGCCCCCTTCCGCCCACATAACAATACATTCAAATTTAAATAGCATTAAACTTGTTTCATTTAATAAATGACTTGGTGGCGCGTTGGTAAAAGGGCTCTTTGTTAAGGTGCTTGGGCTTGATGGTGGTCGTGGGTTCAAAACCCATGGACCTCGAAGACATTTTTGGAACTTGCCACACAACTGCTGATTGGGTGCCATGTGGCTGCCCATGACTAGGCCACGTGGCACGACCTCATTTGTCCAAAAATTGTTAAGTGTCACATGCCACATGTCCAAATCTGATTTGATCTGTCATCTGCCCAGTCAACTGCTGCCACATCAGCATCATGAGGTGTCTTTGGTGATGTCATGTTGACATCAGCATTGACTTTTTGCCAGTCCTTTGACTTTTTCGTTGTTTGAGAAAACGGACAGAGTGCGATAACTCTTGCATACGAAGCCTATTTGAGAAAGTAAATATATGGCCGAAATCAGCGCAACGAGCCGGTCGCAATGGAAATGATTTCATCTGATTTCGAGAACTTTCATTTTGAGACATTTCTGGACCTGGAAGCCTCCTGGATCCGATTCTGGATCACCTTTACTCAAAAATAAGTGTTTCATTGCTTTCTTGGATGATCCCTAGGTGAAGCATCTGGAAGGTTTATATAAGGCTTTTATCTTTTACCCAACATCAATCCCTCTGGGCCTTCAACCCCTTCTTCCCATAGAATGAGGGACAACTCCTTCTTGGGTCAATACACCCTAAAATCCCAATTGATAAGGAAATGGAGGGGAATAATGGTGGAAAGTGGTAAGTATGGTCGGGCACTGTACGATGGCTCATTAAGGGAGTTCCTAGTAGCAAACCCATCCCCAAGGAAGACCACTTACTAGGGCACAATGTCAACCACCAAGGTGAAGCAGAGCAAATGAAATAATGTCTAAGCATATATCATGAAATCTAGAGCAATCTAAGATACAACATAATCAAATGGCTTAAATATTGAAATGATGCTCACCATAACATTGACTTGTACCTCATGGAGCAAGACCCACTGCCTTCTGGAAGCCAGCTGATGAGGTGGATGCCATCTACAAACCTGTGACCATATGTGGTGGTGAGTGGGTTTTCCATCTGTGCAAAGGGTACTGTTGGTCATGTAGTCTCTCAACACTCCATATCTGCAACCCGAGGGCCTTGAGACATAATCTACTTAGTTATCCACAAAATGGGCATAACACACTATATAGACTCAAGAACTAATTCAATGATTTATACTCTGTTAATGAATATTGAGAATCCCTCTCGGCCAGTTTTTGCAAGAAAGAATAGTTTATGTGCATAGTTGTCTTTGTTGTGAACTTTTTCAAGTGGGATATATGTTGTTCACATGGACTGTAAGAATGATTGTTTTCTTATAGTGTGATCTTATGAACTCTATGTTATTATATTGTTTTAATTATTCTTTCGTATATCTTTACGTCATGATATTGTTGTGTTGTTAATGTATGCATAAATATAATTTAGATTGTTCTGTTATATGTATGTATGCAAATGTTTCTGACATTGCACCTTCATTTCAGCTACCTGTGTGGGGGTTTTATGCAGAGTTTGGTTTCATTTACAACTCATCCAGTTACTCTAGTATGCTCCTAGCTAGGATAGGGTTGGATAGATTAAAAATAGATTAGTTTGCTTTCAATACATAGTCTTCATCTATATCTTTGCATTGCATACCCATTCATCATCCATCTTCATCGGTAGATCAGACCGTAACTGATAAAACCCAAAAACATCAATAACATTTAGGCCAAATTCTAGATAAGTCTCTTAAACCAAATAATGCATAGTCTATTCGGAACTATGTACCGGGGAGGACCCCTTACTATTGCAGGGAGAATTATAGCCATCAACAATGTGCTACAACATTGTAAACATGAACATCATTAGCAAAATAAAATATGATGGCATGCATATACAAACAATCAACACACTCAAAGGGGCTCTTCTTATACAAATTTTGATTAAATTAGTAGGATTGAGAAGCATAGTCGCGAGGCTACCAAATGTTTCAAGGCTAGTTAGTGTTCGATATCACCACCCCTTATATTGTAGTTAAGCCCATTAGTTGACTAATGTATGATTGAATTGGATTAAAGTAAGCACATTGTAAGGGAATTAACCTAATGATAAAAGTTGACTAAGTCAAACAAGCCTCAAAAACTAATAAAAGGGTAGGTTAATGAGCTAAGTTACTTTTTGTTTTTTGTTTTTTAAATCCTTGGCAATGGTTGATGCGTGAACTAATGGCAATGTTTTAATGTTGATGAATGTGACAACTAATCTATTTCAATATAAGTACTTTATCACTTTTTAGTGGGTTTCCTCCCAATACTCGGATTCCTCAAATTTAGTTATTTCTCTTTCTATGGTCTAATATACAATGTTGAGTTAGGATAGTTTTATATCTAACACCGACAACCTCTTTTGATTGTTATCGCAATATTTTAGTTTGTAATTTAATTGGTGACTAACATTTGTTCTTACATTAGCTTGATAGATGGCATTATCATTGTTTCAATCCCTTAGATACTTGAGATATTCTATTATTCTACCAAACTAATCTTCGATTCTACTACTTATTAGCTTGCAGATCTATTTCAACACTTGTTTGCGCTAAAGTTTACTATTTTGTATTATTATTATTATGACTCACTTAATCAACAAGGTTGTGTGTTGTGTGTTTCAGGGTGTTAAAAAGTGTTGGCCTCAAACAAGGTACAAGATGTCATTAAATGGGGCCTAACCTCATGCCTGCCTACAAGTGTTAATGCTTGTATCCCACCTCTTCATAAGTGGTTTATGGTCACAAAAGGATGGGACCTCGCTCCCAAATTGCTTTGATAGATGGGCATAAAAGGAAAAAAAACTCATGCATCTACCATCCCTTATTTGTTGAGCTATTTGGCTAGAAAGGAACAAAACAATTTTTGAAAATGGGACCCCTTCCGTCAGTCCTACAACATACAAAGCTCTTGGTATTTACAACACTTGGAATGTTGCACTTGCCAACAAGCATTTGAAACAACATACTTTGAAGGTTCCTATTTTAGAAGGCACACATATTGGATGGTTCAATGGAGCAATACTCTCAGATGGCACCGAAAGCGGAGCTGGAGGGGTGATCAAAACCACTCAAAATACTTTTTACAATTGGACTTTCAACTGTGGCCTGGGCACCAATACCAGGGAAAAACTTTTGGGTGCTTGGGCCACTTTATATTTGGCCTCCAGACTACACATTGAAGACCTACAGATCCTTGGAGATTCCAGAATCATTATCGAGTGCTTAAACAACAAGGGAGATCTCCAAGCTATCTCGCTCTTGGTATGGAAAGAAATAATTAGGCTGATTCAATCTACTTTCAAAAAGCTCAATTACAACCACATTTACCGAGAGCATAACAAAGTTGCTGATCAACTTTCAAAGACAACGCTCACTAAAAATTTGGGAATCCTCACTTACAACTTATGGATAGATGGTCATGAGGGACCCTCACATTTCTTAACCATCTTTTAAGATATGATTTTACACTCTTCCACAGTGGGCTTACTAGATATGAAAGATGGAAGTATAACATCTGTCATAGAAAGACACTTACTTGCAAAATATAGCTCTGTTAGCTTTCTCATAGACTACAAGCAACTCTCTTCACTATATGTCCCGAAAGAGTAGATTTGCTCTTGCTAGCTGAAAGGATTCTACTGATGAAAGTCTATCCTTTCATTCTCATTATACTTTCAACAGAGTTTACATAGCAGTGATTGTAATCTTTTTGATTTGAAAACAAATTACATTAATATATAATTGAGAATTTTTCCATTTGGAAAAAAAGTGGTTTATGGTCAACAATTAAAATTCTTGAAGCATCTTACTAAGAGTTTTTTTTTGTTATTTATTTATTTATGTTTAGTTTAACCTAGTTGTCTACGTGAAGTATCCAAGTTATTCGAGGGCGTTAATATCCTCAATTGACAAGACTCCATACTACACCTTTTACATGTTCCCACATGGCCATTAAAAAGGTCAAAGACAAAAAATAAATTGCATCTTAGAATTACTTCTACAACTATGAAAGTTTCATATACTAAAAACTTCCTATCTCACATTGGTTGCGGGGATTGATTAGTGGTAACATATAAGCCCCACTATACCATGATCCTTATGCTAATAGTGGTGTCTGTTAGAATGTGATGGATGTGCTTGTTTTACCATAGACAATATCAGTATTGTCACCCAACCATAGGCCGAAGCCACCCTCCGAGCACCTTAACCTTGACAGAGAATCACTCTGGAAGCAAACCCTAGGTTAGATAACCAAACAAAGGGTAGTGCACCTTTCTCCAAGGATAGCGCACCAAACAAGAGCTGATCAGATAGTCCAAACCATAACCAAGAGATAGTCCAAGCCAAAACGTACTCTGCTAGCTGCAATAGCTGCAACGACAACTTCTCCTCCAAACTTGCGTACAAACTCGCTAACTGCAGTATGCACAAGTGAGCTTTGCAGTTCTGAGAATGCTTGCTAGAATGAAGACTGGCTCCCTGTATTTATACTAATTCTGGCTAACTGCCTGGGCCGACTTCTCATTCTGGGTGCCTATTTACTTAGTATATAATATTTCTTCTAACCGACTTCTTCTCTTGGAGGCTAATAACCTAATACAAATTATTGTCTTGAGCCAACTTGTCTTCTAGGGTTATTAGCCAACTCATTAGGGTTTCTTCTTGCTTCCCGAAATATTTTATTCTTGTTAGGTTTACACGTGGAGGTAAATACCTCCCACAACTACCATAATATCAACAGTGCCCACAAAAATACTAACCCTATTACTAATGTAATGGTTGTTTGATTGAAAGGTATGCTTACTTGTTTAACCTTCACCACTTCTTATTTGTACAACCAAAACATAAATAAAATAAATCTTTAATTGACAATACTCTACTCTTTGGTATCCTTTAAGATAACATACAACTATAAAAACTCCTTAGTTATATATGTATCAATACATATATATTAATAAATATATATTGTACATAGAAACAAAAGTAAATAAAAAACAAATACAAATTATAATTCTATTCATTTTATTCAAAATAACTTTCATTAATGCGAATTAACTCCCTATGTTTTATGCAATGATTAAT
>JASDQU011400561.1:34160-45213 GCA_032191745.1 Picea mariana | reverse complement strand
GTGCCAAATGAAAGTGGTACATGAAAAAGACCCCCTGAATAGCAGCCAGTGATGAAAACTGCTGACAAAGGTGAGGAAACCACCAATAAGGCTAATGGCATCCAAGACACTGCATGAATCCAAAAGTGTGAATAGATGTCTTGCCGTCAAACACAAGGGAAACCACCCAGTCAACAACCCATGATGAAATGTTGATTGCTGGGTTCAAGGTGACCTACCAATGATGAAAGTAGGGACAAGGTGCATCTTAAGACCAAAGTATCATGTGATTCTGAGACAAACTGAGGGTATGTCTGACATGCGAAGTCAAGATTTCTGAGGAGTGGCCGACACAAGTTGATATACTTCCTTTGAACAAGAGCATGAGACATATGGTGGACTATGGTAGAATAGACTTAATGATTTGATGATTAGATGCATGAGGCATCCATAATGTTCTCTATAGTGGCTGGAAGATTAACCAGTTGGTAGAGAAAATTCTGTAACGAGATCGGCTTCCTAAGGCCATTCTTAACCCAAAATTATGATGATGCAAGGACTCAATAACTTTGTGCTCTGTTTAAAGGCGACACGACTGTTGCCAAATACAATATAGTACTCCCTTCCCACCTGTGTTTTTTTATTTTTTCATAACAATTGAATGCTATGATACAGAGGAGGGAATGAGTGTCGCAAGTAAGCAAAACTAGTTCCAACAGTGGAACGTACCTATGCTCAATGCAAGGAAATGCATGCGAGAGATGGCACTCAGGGTGATGTTCCCTCCAAGGTATACGGTGTCAAATTGCGAAGGAAAAGAACAAGGATCTGCTTGGTTGAGGATGCAAACTGCTTGGGCCATGGTTTATAACGCAAAGCACGAACTGGCTAAAGGCTCAATACTGCAAGCAAGGGCATGAGATGCAATCACAATTTAACGCCAAAAAATGTCCTTTTTTATATCTTGTATTCTATTTGGTGTGAAAAAGGGGTAAAGTTGTGCCAAATAAATGTCTTTTCAAATCCAATTTACGAGTGTGAAGAAGACAAGTTCACTCGGTGATCTTTTCCATTTTTGATAGCGAGTCGGAAAAGAGCTTAACTAAGATTCATGATCTTTCAAATCCAATTTTAACGAGTGTGAAAGGGAAAAATCACTCGACGATCTTTCCAATTTTTAGTAATGAGTCGGAAAAGAGATTAACTAAGACTCGTGATTTGGGAGTCCACAGGTAATAAGGCCGCGTGTACATGAATGAGAAATGAGGCTCATTGTAATGTCATGTGTTGAATTCTAATGGACTCCCAGTCCTAAGGAAAATCTCGGCATGGGCGCCAAATGACAAAGAGATTCTAACTAGGGTACCCATGTTTGGTAAGTCTCTACCATTTATTAGCGATGCTATGATATCAGATGGAGGTTAATGCGTCGTAATAAATGGGTTCGTACCTAAGGCGTAAAAAGTGGTAATTGAAGGATAATGCAAAACTGCACGATGTAGTGACTACCTATCCTATATGCTGGGTTATGAACATACCTGCCTGAGGATACAAAGGACCAACCATGAAATTGAATTCTGTAAGAAAATTGAGTCGAAAGTACAAAAACCAGCTTAAAACCATTTTTGAATTAGTCCATTAGACAAAATAATAGCATAAAACTATATCGAATGGGTAAAAATGTTTTATAAATAGTAATAAAATCACAATTTACTATGTCATTTTTTCATTTTCACCCAAAATAGTGCAATTTGGACTAACATACCTCCAAAATTCAAATGAGGATCATGGGAGGAATAGGAAATGGAATCACAAGCCGTCTAGTCTAGGTAACTCTTCATCCCATCCTCTTCAAATTCCATGGTTTACAATTTTGAATTGGGCTCCATTTTTTCAGTTTTTAAGGGCGCAAATTGTGTTTTTCGGTATACGCAGGTTTATATTAATATGTCGCATATACAACCAGATATATGCCCCTGTTTGAACTACAGAGGGTGTATATCAGGCCCTACCCGCGACTGTTCTTGGATAAACCACGTATATGTGCACAAAAGGGAAAAAAATAAGTTTTTAACTCAAAAATTGATTTGGTTTTTGCAGAATGGTG
The DNA here is from genome assembly GCA_032191745.1 of Picea mariana. Classification (NCBI taxonomy): domain Eukaryota; kingdom Viridiplantae; phylum Streptophyta; class Pinopsida; order Pinales; family Pinaceae; genus Picea; species Picea mariana. The sequence continues at coordinate 43,127 of JASDQU011400561.1, read as the reverse complement.
TTGGAGTGGAAGGAGAGAGAGCATGAGGAGGTAGATGCAACAGTGGAAAGGGATCCGGTGGCTTAAGTGGCATTGAAAAGATGTGGTCTATACAAGTTTTCGCCTCTCAAAGGAATGAGGGCCCAAGTGAGGTTATTGGAAATGTTGGTGGGCTATTGGGATCCAGATAGCGAGAGCCTTATCCTTGATGGGAAACCATTAAGGATCGAAGGAGAGGACATCTACTTCTTGACGAGACTTTCACATTGAGGAGAGGTCATGGAACTTAAGTCATGTGGGGCCGGAAGTGGGATGAAGGTCGAAGAATACATCGAGGCCCACTGTGTTGCAGGGACTCCCATGGTGGGAAGTCAAATCCCTATTCTAGCTATAGGTAACCTGAGCCTAAAGATTATTGTGCTCGTGCTTACCAGGATTATAGGGTCAGTCTCACTGCATCAAGAATCGAGACCGCTTATGTCTTACGCAATGGAGTGTGTGAGACCTACTGTGTATTATTGGTGTACCTCACTATCGACCAACATGAAAGGTCAGCTGACAGAGTGCAAGTAGGGGGCAAAGAGAAACTTCGGGTTTGCCTCTATCCTTTGTAGATTCTTTTTCGAGTGGATCCCAAGCCTAGGACCTAGAGTGGAGATCATTCCTAGAGGGCCATGTGATCCAGCTATGGCGTGATGGGTTGAGGTCATGAGGTGACAGGGGGGAGGTAGGGTGGTGACACCATACAACGATGATTTTTTCTTCTGGTGGGGGAGAAAAATCATAGCTCTGGACAACTATCCCTATGTGGGATTTGATTTCAGAGGTGATCCTAATATTCCGCTTCCACCAGGAGCCGCCTACGGTGCCATAGGTAAACAATGTTTTTTATATATTTCATTTTTTGTATTTTTGTATTTTAAAAGAAAAAAAATATTTTTTGGATGGTGTTTTTAAAAATTAACTCTATAATTGTGTGGTTGCAGATGTGGGTCTGCAACGGATAGAGGGATTCCTACGACACAGATGGAGGCACCGGGTAGATGAGGCAATGAAAGGAGAGGCGGAGAGAGTCCTTCAGAACATGCAGGGCAACCTGTCGCATTTGACGTAGAGGATTCCTATGGTTCAGGTGGAGGATCTACCTGAAGCCAATGCAGAGGCAGGTTGTCGGTGTACCTAGAGAATGGGTACGACTCTTCTGGCATCTCGCTAACATCGTGATTTTCTATCATGAGACTCATTTGGTGCCACAGGCGTAGATGTCATAGGACATGTACATCAACTGTATATGTATTTTTGAGGGTTTTAGCCCCAATTTTGTAATATAAAACACCATATTTTTGGAAATATAAAAAAATGATCTTCGACTTTATTTATATCTTACAATGTGTACATTGATTTAATGGTCTTCTTTTCTTTATAAATGTGATAAATGCCAATCCAAAACATAATTAGCGTAGGCATCAGATACATGATTACAACTTCTAGGAACGTGAAAATATGTAATAAAATCAAAATGTCGTTCTAAAATACATACCCATAGGAATTGATGGAGTAATGTTGGATCACACATATGGTAATGACCATTTAAATGGTGTATGACTAACTGAGAATCTAGGCGCACCTCTATAGAGTGAATACCATGTGAGATAGCATCACGTAATAATTCTATAATGACGCTATATTCGACCACATTATTCGTGGATGGCCCTAGGCATACGCCACTTGAAGACACCAGCAGACCCTCAGATGAGTAAATCACCCAAGCGGTGGAAGCTAAGTTTCGTGTATGATGATTGGCTCCATCTGCAAATCCTACGTAGACTAAAGATTTCGTTGAAATCTGCCAACAAAAGGGAAAACTCGATAAGCAAGCCAAAGACAAAGAAGGGGGAAAAAGTGTATATACACTAAATTTATATTAGTATGCAAAGGGTTTTGTCCAAGCCCATGGCTCAAGCGTAATATTTTTTTAAGTAGAGCCCATTTATGGGCTCAACCAATTTATTCCCTTCATAATCTTCCAACTCGTAGGATCCTTTTTCTAGAACACATCACAGGATATAAGGACCATGCCACATGGGTTTAAACTTGCCTGCCCTTAGCGGTTCTTTGGCTTGGTCATACAAGAGGACCAATTCACCCTCAACATACAACCAAGGACAGACAGACTTATCGTACTGAACCTTGACACATTTCTTGTTTTCCTCGATGGTCGTAAAGGTGTCTCGGCGCTACTCATCAAGAATCTCTAGGTGTACCAGGCATCACTCTAAATCTGAAGTGTTGGGTAGGAGTTCAACTGCCAATTTGAGAGAAGGGATTTCACATTCAATGGGAAGTATTGACTCCACATCGTGTACTAACTGAAAAAGAGAAAAATTTGTGGCAGTCTTAACCGAGGTTCAGTATGCCCAAAGTGTGGGATATAACATGATGTGCCAATTGGAATTTCTCTGACCGACAGTTTTTTGCAAAATGGTCTTGAGATTCTTATTGATGACCTCTACTTGCCCATTTTCCTAGGGGTAATAAGGAGATGCATGATCATGTTCAAACCCTAGCTTAGATGCTAGTTCTATCATCATTTCATTCTGAAAATGACTGCCATGATCAGTGACAATATCGCTCGAGATACCGAACCGGGCGATAATTTGGTTGAATACAAAAAAAGCTGCAGTCTTCCCATCGTATTTTACGGTAGGCATGGCTTCGACCCACTTGGTGAAGTAGTTGAGAACCACGATAATGTGTTGATGCCCCCGAGCCGAAGTTGGGTTGCAATGAACGAAATCTATTCCCCACTTAGTGAAGGGACCGACGATAATGACTGGGTGGAGAGGGGTTGGGTGTGAGCGCATTTTCTAAGTGAACACCTGGCGGGGGTGACACTTCTTAACTGCTTCAATACAATCTTTAAAGATGGTGGGCCAAAAGTAACCGACTCGTAAGATTTTTTGGGCTATCGCAAGCCCGGATAGATGACCGCCACAAGCCCCTTTGTGGCAATCATTAAGGACTAACTCATCTTCTTCATGAGTTAAGGAACGACGTAATATGCAATCTATTCCTCGACGATACAAAGTGTCACCGACGATTGTATAATTTTTGGCTTGGTATCAAACACATCGTCGATCATCTTGTGAGAGATGCTGAGCGAACTTCAAGGTTTGAAGGTATAAAACAATATCTCCATACTAGGGGTTGGATGATGAAACAAGAAAAATGTGTTCATCTGTGAATGAATTGACATGAATAACATCTTCCTCTAACCATGGGAAATCGGATATAAACTCTGCGAAAACTAGTGATTTCTTGGACTTGGCCGAAGTAAAGTCAAGATCAAATTCTTGTAGGATGACAATCCATTTATTATATTTTCCGCCTATGATATGTCTAGTGAGGACGTATTGAAATGGATTAACATTGAAAACCAAAGTATTTTTGCAAACCAATATATAGTTTCGTAAATGTTGGACTGCGTGGACGACATCCAAATCTAGCTTTTCAACGTGTGAGTAATTCCGTTCAGGACCAGCTAAATTTTGACTGAGATAGTAGATGAAGTGATTGCAGAGCTCATCATCCTCTTGAACTAGAACCATACCAATGGTCTCTTCAGACACGTCGATATACAACAAGTAATCTCTACTGTAATTAGGAGATTTCAGCAGAGGGTTCGATATCAAGGCTTTCTTTAAAGCGTCAAATGACTACTGGGATCGCTCATCCCAGATAAACGGGGTGTATTTTTTCAATAGGCACATGAAAACCTTAGTAATATTGGCATAATTCACAATAAACCGACGCAAAAATTTAGCTTTCCCCTGTAAACCTTGAAGTTGTCTAATTGTGCGCGAGGGAGGCAACTGAAGAATTGCCTCAACCTTAAGTGGATCTACCATGATCCTTGTCTCGGAGACTAAGAATCTTAAGATATGGCCAGATCTAACGCAAAATATAAATTTATGAGGGTTGAGTTGGATTCTATAGTAGCGACATCTTTCAAAAACCAGTCGAAGGTGTGTAGCATGATCCATTCTCTTGAGAGAGTGAGCAACAAGATCATCGAGTTAAGCTTCGACTATGTGTTTGAGATCATGCAAAGTGAAAGTCATGGCTTGTTGGAAGGTCTCTCTGACATTTTTCAGGCCGAAAGGCATTTTCCGGTATGCAAATGTGCCCCAAGGACATATGAATGTCGTCTTATGTTGGTCTTTGGGTTTGATTTGGATTTTGTTATAGCCTGAAAATCCATCTATAAAATAAAATGTTTCACTTCCCACACACTCATCGAGAATCTGATCAATGAAATGCATGGGGAAGTTATCTTTAGGACAAGCCTTGTTCAGGTCATGAAATTCCATACACATGCGGATGGTTCCTTACTTTTTATTCACGAGAATGGGGTTGGATACCCATTCAGTCAAGGGAACCGGGTAGATAAAGCTGACATTAAGTAGCTTCTCTACCTCTTCCTTAATAGCAGGAGCCTTCCTAGGATTAACATCTCTATGACGTTGTCAAATGGGTTTAGCATCTGGGTAAGTCCTAATCTCATGTTCAACAATATGGGGGTCGATCCATGACATCTCTTCATATGACCAAGAGAATATGTCTTGAAATTATTTGAAGAGCTTGGTGTATATCAGAGTCTCCTCTAGCGAACAATCTGCACCTATATTTACATTTTCAATCTTGCCAGGGGTACGAGAGATATCTATCTGGACAGTGGGAGAAATACTTTCCATATTCCCTTCAGTGTAAATGTCATGTGTATCAAGTGGAACTACGATGTGACAGACTATCTCACTCAGAGTAGATCTAAAATCTTCTTGCTCAATTTTTTCAATACTTGGGAGAAAATAAGACCAATGATGCATATCATCCCAAGGTCTCTAGGAAACATTCATGGCTTCAAGGATGGCTTCATCCAAAGGCAAAGTCTCATCCAAGAAGTCACATGAAAAAGATAACGAAGTGGCCCACATGGGCCTGGGAACTAGATCTTCCTCGATCGTCTACGAGGGAACTGGATCGGGGTCGGAAGAAGAGTCAAGGATAGCTTGATAGGTGATCTCTGATGCCGATAGTGGCATATCCATGACAACATGTGAATGACCTTCAATCGATAAAGTAGGAGAAGTTAGGGTCCAAGGTTCACTAAAATAAGAAGTGCGGAAAGGGATGGACCTCTCTACTGAAGCGGGCGTACTGGACATGGCGTAAATGTGGTGAATCGGCACCAAGAATTCAAAAGTACCCATGAGGGAAGAATACATTCTGACACTGATATTCTCAGTTGTCGACTAAGAATTGTTGACCACAGGGATCAACAGTCCTATAGATGCGTTCAGAATAGAGTACGCAAAGGATAACTGATCGATCATCACAATCTCCCCTTGATGAGGAAAACAAAGCATGCGGAAAACAAATGATACGACGATGACCATAGCATAAGCCCAATTGCGACCTAGTAACAGGTTATAATTGAGAGGTGCATCAACTACCTCTACCTCCACTTCTACCATCTTCCCAACTAACTGGGCCGGAAAGGCGGGGAGAATACCATGAGGGCGGAATGAATGACCGTCGAATGTGGTCAACATGGTCAACGAATTTGAAAGGGTTGGAGAACCGATAGCTTTCCAACAGGCTAAGGACATCACACAAGTGTCAACACCTTCATCAATGACTGCTCATTTGATGGTATATTTAGAATACTCCACGTGGATTTGGAAAGACACATGGTAAGGTAAGCGAGGCTTCATGTCCATGAAATCAAACTTGATGATATTTGAGCCACTAGGTTCTAGAGCTCCTAAGGTAGAGAGTAAGGCATTCCTCTGTGATGGACACGTCTGGAGTACCTCTAAAGTAGACATTGCGCAAGGTGTTTGGACCATATCCTCAATGATAGAGTAGTTATGGGCGGCTTTAGCATTAGGGTTATGGGTAGAGTGATTGAATAATCCTTTCGGAATACGAGGTGGTGGCTCTGGTTTATCGATCTGTAATTTTTTATCCAGGGGTGGAGGAGGAGCTTCTAGGTTAGTACTAGCTTTTGAAGAGCCGTAATATCGAGAGCAAGTGGCTATATCGATTGTTGCACCGACTATATTGATGCAAACATGGTCTTCATCTTGCGATGATGGGTTTTGACTCCCACCAGATGCATTTTCGGTGTTCGAAGAACTCGAGGCTAAGTGTTGGTTGTGAGGAAAAGGATTAGTTAGCACTACGGGCGAAAGATTTAAAAGCCTCGCTGTCTCCACAAGTTTGGGGCATAAGTGTGTAAGGTGACCATTTGTACAAAGTTTACAAGGAAACTTAACCTTATGCTTTTCTTTCGTTCCCTCTCCAACATTATCGTTCTGTTTTCCATTAGTAGTCTTGTCCTTGGGTTTATTCTTCCCACCTCTACAATTATTTTGACCTTTCCGTTTATTCCCGTCTGGTTGCTGGTCACCATTTGGGTTTTTCGACGAATGCACAGAATGTAAATCCGCCGATTGGGTGGGTTTGGAGGGTCCAAATGGAGATGGTCCTCTGATAGAATTTGTTGTAGAGTCCGTGGACTCTATATTGGTGGACCCCACAATGACATCAGCATGGGGCCCAGGGCCCTGTCTAGGATCACGAGTCGACCGCGGTGCATCAGGAAGAATATGGGATAACATCCCCGACTGGGAATAGATCAAATCGAATTGCTGGGATCTAAAAATGGCCTCTTCCTTGCTGAAGACCCAGGAAGTAGCAACGTCCTTTGAAATAGGAGCATACAAAGATTTTAAAAACCATTCTAAAAGAAAGGTCGAGGGTATGGTAGTCTTAACTAACCATATTCCCCTATTCCATTCCTGGATATGGTCTAAAATATGAGTACTGGAACCCTGGCGTAAAGTTGACAAAATTTCAAGGCCAACATCGTAACGAATGAGTAGTTGAAAATGGTTAAGGAAGGCAAGAACTAACTATTGAAAAGATCCATATGTTCCCCTAGGTAGCTCAATGTACCATTGTGATGCAATCCCGATAAGAGTGCACTGAAACAATTTTAATATAATAGAATCGTGATTCAAAGAATTCGATGAGCACCAAAGGTGAAAAGTAGTGACGTGATCACCAGGGTCCTCACCATTCTTACCTTCAAACTTTGGAATGTATAACGAAATCTTGGCGGGGACAGGGGGGCATGTGGGATCATGAATCATCAGGTCGTTCATTAGTTTAGACAAATCTAGCAGATTAAGCGTGGCCATAAAGGGAATACGGGGTTGCAACACCTAACCCCATCCTCCTGCAAAAGATTGAGTATTAGGAGGTGCATTCCATACAAGGTTTTGGTAAGGACCAGAACCTTGGTTGGGATTAAAATACCCTCCTCTGGGCAGATTCATGAAAGATGGATTGGGCATCATTCTAGCAGAAATGTTCTGATAAGGGTTATGAAAATTGCCCCCAGTTGGATTAGCTCCCAACTGAGGGTTGTTAAAAATGCCCCCAACTGGATTAGATCCAGGCTGGGGGGTGCCCAAGACATAAGATTGACCTCCTTCGGGTGGGAATCTGGAGGATTGAAGTGGATTTGTTATGCCAAAAGTATTGGTCGAATTCGGCACCGAGGGGATAGGGATATAGGGGAAAACTTGTCCGCCATCTTGGTTGTTCCATCTAGCCATAGAAGGATTAGACCCGGGGTTAGGGAAGGGGACACTTCCTACATTAGGATTCGCTTGGGAAACATGAGATCTACCAAATGGAAAAGGAGTGTAAGGAGGTGTGGTGCCCCCAAGTCCAAGGCTAGTATTATGGCCAACAACTGGGATGGAAGTCAAAGACTGTGAAGTGAAACTTGGCATACCATAAGAAAATAGACTAGTAGCCATGGGGATGGTTTGAACATTGTAACTCGGCGAGTGGCCAAAACCCCCAAAAGGGTTAGCGGCAAGATACAAAGCATTGACTATGGGCCGAAGCATAGTACCAGTGTAGGCCTCCGACACCACAACTATAGCGGCTGCAGGTGTCGAAGGAGTGAAATTAACTATAGTGATATTGGGAGTTGATGAAATCCTAGTGTTCTGAAGACTAGGCTTAGTAATCATCCTTGTGGGATCGTAAGTCTGAAAAGTGGATGTGTGTGTACCACTTCTAATAACTCTATGCCTTTTAGAAGGTAATAGCTCAAAAACCAGTGGTAACTGTAACAACCGACGGGACTTGCGAGGAAGCTGGTCCGACTCCACGACAACTTATGACTCTCAACAAATAAAAATATATCCTAAGGCCAACTAGTTAATCAAAGAGCATACCAAAAAGTCAAACGGCCAAAATGCATGCAAACAGGATAAAGTGGTTGAGTGGCCTCCCTCGCTAAAGAAGGTATGCCTCGTCCAGGAGGGACCTGAGACTCCCTGCTAAAGTTTGGAGGTAACATAATCAGTTATAAGGGCCCTAGTAGGCTTAACAAACAATCGGTCAAACCCCCCTGGAGAGGTAATCCTCCATAAAGGTTATGTGTTGTCCGACCCCTATTTGACTCATGATACAAGCAGAATAACCCCTGCAAGTAACCTATGAGAAACATAAGTCAAGAAACTAATAAACCATTGTATAACCAATGCACATGAAAACAGTCGTAAGTCCGGATCACCATATGGGCAGGGTAGCAAAGCCCAAAACCTTGAAAGTACTACCTCTCACAGAGGTATGGGAACTATCAAGATCCCCAAATATGAATAAATCCACATAAATATCTCTGACGCTAGGTGAGTATCTAGGGGTTATCCCTTCAACTAAATTTGTGCGACCTCGTGATTAACTCTGGTGTGAGAAGAGCCTCTTGATATTACCAATTATACAGTGGATTTCTCAACTCCCTATCTCAGACACATAAGTTGATTTGGTTTCCTTGGAGAAGTTTACTCACAAAATCCTATTCCAAGGCACTAAATCCTGGGCTAGTTTATGCACCCTAAAAAA
>JASDQU011400561.1:5028-23926 GCA_032191745.1 Picea mariana | reverse complement strand
GGTTGAATTCAACACCGAGGGGATAGGGATATAGGGGAAAACTTGTCCGCCATCTTGGTTGTTCCATCTAGTCGTAGAAGGATTAGACCCGGGGTTAGGGAAGGGGACACTTCCTACATTAGGATTCGCTTGGGAAACATGAGAGCTACCAAATGGAAAAGGAGTGTAAGGAGGTGTGGTGCCCCCAAGTCCAAGGCTAGCGTTATGGCCAACAACTGGGATGGCAGTCAAAGACTGTGAAGTGAAACTTGGCATACCATAAGAAAACAGACTAGTAGCCATGGGGATGGTCTGAACATTGTAACTCGACGAGTGGCCAAAACTCCCAAAAGGGTTAGAGGCAAGATACAAAGCATTGACTACGGGTCGAAGCATAGTACCAATGTAGGCCTCCGACACCACAACTATAGCGGCTGCAGGTATCGAAGGAGTGAAATTAACTATAGTGATATTGGGAGTTGATGAACTCCTAGTGTTCTGAAGACTAGGCTCAGTAATCATCCTTATGGGATCGTAAGTCTGAAAAGTGGATGTGTGTGTACCACTTCTAATAACTCTATTCCTTTTAGAAGGTAATAGCTCAAAAACCAGTGGTAACTGTAACAACCGACGAGACCTGCGAGGAAGCTGGTCTGACTCCACGACAACTTATGACTCTCAACAAATAAAAATATATCCTAAGGCCAACTAGTTAATCAAAGAGCATACCAAAAAGTCAAACAGCCAAAATGCATGCAAACAGGCTAAAGTGGTTGAATGGCCTCCCTTGCTAAAGAAGGTATGCCTCGTCTAGGAGGGACCTGAGACTCCCTGCTAAAGTTTGGAGGTAACATAATCAGTTATAAGGGCCCTAGTAGGCTTAACAACCAGTCGGTCAAACCCCCCCGGAGAGGTAATCCTCCATAAAGGTTATGTGTTGTCCGACCCCTATTTGACTCATGATACAAGCAGAATAACCCCTGCAAGTAACCTATGAGAAACATAAGTCAAGCAACTAATAAACCATTGTATAACCAATGCACATGAAAATAGTCATAAGTCCGGATCACCATATGGGCAGGGTAGAAAATCCCAAAACCTTGAAAGTACTACCTCTCACAGAGGTATGGGCACTATCAAGATCCCCAAATATGAATAAATCCACATAAATATCTCTGACGCTAGGTGAGTATCTAGGGGTTATCCCTTCAACTAAATTTGTGTGACCTCGTGATTAACTCTGGTGTGAGAAGAGCCTCTTGATATTACCAATTATACAGTGGATTTCTCAACTCCCTATCTCAGACACATAAGTTGATTTGGTTTCCTTGGAGAAGTTTACTCACAAAATCCTATTCCAAGGCACTAAATCCTGGGCTAGTTTATGCACCCTAAAAAATAAAATCGTGACTAATCAATTTTAGCTTAAAGYGTAAAATTTTATTGTCCGTGATTACTCAAAAAGGTATGGATATGAAACTCATGGTGTTATGACTCTGCATAAGAATAAAAATAGATATAATGCAAAGACTAACTTTCACTTTTCAGTAAATGATATGCTAAATAAAACAGTGCAATCTTCAATTTTAATTCTGCAACTCAGAAATAAAATGAAATCTTTCGCTAAATGTGCTAAGCTGATGATAAAGTTTCAAAGACAAACATACCAACCAATGAAAAGTGCCTATTTTTTGTATTTTCAATGTATTTAAAAAGAAAATGCATGGACTGATAAGCGACTTGATATACAACCTCTACAGTGTATAAAAGAAATCACTCAAGCAGAATATCAAGCAACTAAGAAGACAACCCAACTACCAAGGACAAATCAAAAAAGGAAAACCAAGAGAAATATGCCACCCAAAAATTCAACTCCAAAAAGGTTTCCTGTCATCCTAGATAATCTCAACAGGTACCATAGAGACCCAAGAAGGCTCAATGATCCTCAAAACCTACCCAACAGTCACTAAACCAAGAAAATAAGCAAGGGGGAACTGGTATACACTATTGTTCAAGAGTAAAGGGCATATATATGCTTCTTGTAGTGGGACATCAAGCGTATACATGCAACTGTCAAGGAAAAAAGGGCGTATATCCTTTAAAACAAGGCTAGGAAAGGTAAAAAATGATGAAAACTCAGACCCAGAGTGAATAGAATCTGTCCAACTATGATACGACAAGAAATACAAAGGCAAAAGAATAACGTAAGAAGGAAAAATAATTCAACCCTTAGAAGGAAGATCTCTCCCCAATGAAGTCGCCAATTCTATTACAAGGGAAAAACTCTTTATGGCCAAGGGTAAACCACAACAGACAGACATGACTACAGAAATCAACTCGATTCCAACATGTGTTATATAAACTAATGTGCAATACGAGGAAGAAGCCTACCTCGATCCAATCGTTTGATGTCGTTCCACTGTTGAGCACTTTGACCCAAAGCCTTACACCTGCAAGAAGTTCTCGACAAACAAGCGATGCAAGTATACAACGACAGTATATAAAATGAGTTAGCACATCAGATAGCACAATACATTAATAAAGATTACAAACGTGCCCATGGATAATAATCATATATTTGCAAGATATCGATAGGATGGGAAAGGATTATTTCTATTAATAATTGATCAACAAAAGTATCAACATTACAGACTTTTGTGTCGACACGATTCGAAACCAAGAAACCAAGTTCCTTCCAACTGGGTCTCCACCACTTCAATCCTCCACCAAAGGCAAGCTCCTAGCAAAGAGATAAAGAGATTCTCTTGACAATAAGGGAAGAGCCTGGGGGCTGAACACTGGTATCAGACTTGAGGGACAAAGGGATGCAGACTCAATATGAAGTAATTCCTCCAGAGTAACTTTTCTCTCAAAGTTGAATGCTTTCTCTCTCTTTTTCCATAGCTCAAAGTTGTGCTCTTATAGCCTCCATAATGCAACTGAAGGGCCGAGTCGGAATGTTTCCAGTATATGGAAGACCAAATATCAGAGATCTTCTGTCATGACATGGAAACCCGACCTCATTTTGTATTTTCTGGAATAAATCTCGATATACGCAAGCTGTAGTGGAGCATCAAGCATATACGCATCTTGCAAAGTAGTTAGGGAGCGTATATGTGGAAAAATTGATATTTTTGGCTCTGGATTTATCAAAAAGGGTTTGATAAGTCTGCATAGGGAAATGGAAAAAGGCCCTCCGTGCAAGATAGCAATGGTGAGGCAAATATTGCTATAACAATAATGCGCAATATTTATTGATGATTTCGTGAGGAAACATAAAGTTGTTTCAACAATAATTTAGATAATTCATCAATCAACCATCATTATCTAATTATAGTAAGGATCACAACCATCATTGAAACAACATGTTTTTAAAACTGTTATGTCCTACATTCAATTAAATTAATACTAAAGATCTCGAATGAAATTAACTAGGGTATGCAAAAATACAACATCTAAAGTGAACTCCCAACATCCCTCAAAATGCCACAAAAAGGGTGAGGAATGTGGTAATATACCATCATCCATGTAATACACTTGTATATTCCATACACTTAACAAGCCATAAATGAACTCACATTTAAACATTAAATTTGAAACAAAATATTCTCTACTCCCTTCATTCCATTCATATAAGAAAATAATACATTAGGAGCTGAGACCATAAGTTGTTACTTATCAACTGGTGTCGTTCATCAAGTAAAAAATAAATCTAAACAAATTAATTTTGTTCTATTTTTGCAAGGGACCAAAAATGCAAGAGCATATAATGAATTTGTAATATGTCCATAGAGACAAAAGGCAGTTTCTTAAAATGGCTAACAGATAAATTTTGTCAATGATCACTTGGAATTCACCTCTTAAGTAGATGCTACAACAACTAAGCTTCTTCCAAAGGGTGACCTAAATAGAGACCAATAATGTTGTCGATATATTTAATTTAAATCTAGATTATGAATTACCCAATTAATATATTTAATGTTTTCCATAAAAAATTAATTGATGAACAAAGGTTTTTCACATAAACTAATGCCCGATCGCTTACTTAAATGTTGCAAGGATTCACAGTGATCAGAATGGGGTAATAAAATATCAACCGGGTCATTCCATTAACAAGAGTGCTCTGAAAGTCAAAAAAATCTGCAAGGGGTTGGGTGGCGGTTCTGTGGCAACGGCCTTAAAAATCATCATTCTGGTTAACTGAAATCCAGGTGTATGTAACCCACAATATCGGGATCATAATTCTCAATTTTCCAATTGTCAGCGAGTTGGAATTTTACTGAAAATCGTAAGGTTAAAAGTTCAACTGGTAGATAACATACTAAATCGTGCCAAAGAAAACTTAGAAATCGCTAGATAAATAAATACAGGAAACCRCCACTGACCAACACGCCTTCAAAGCATCAATTCTCCAGGTCGTCGATGATATAAACGGTGCAATATATAAGAATATTTATCTCGATTTAACTCGAAACATGGCAACTACCAATGGACAATGCCGCTCATGGTTGTGATTTCACGCGATTGTTATCTATGTAGGTTGAATTTTGGGGCGTAAGAGTGTACATGAATCGCTTACTGGGAAGTTCTAGTTTTAGAGAATAAATGAGATTGTCCAAGTGAAAATTATTTTTGTTAAACATACATTTTTAAATATTAACACATCTATATCACATTAACACATCCACACAGTTAATATTAACGCATACAATTTTAAATATTAACACCTACAGTTTTAAATATTAACACATCCATACCACATTAACACATCCACACAGTTTTAAACATTAACACATACAACTTTAAATATTAACACCTACAATTTTAAATATTAACACATCCATACAGTTTTTGGCATTTGGCAGTCTTTTCCTTTCACTATGAAGGATCGTATCAGTACTATAAAAACTGTATAAATCAATAGCCACTCAACAAATTCATAAGAATTTATATCCAATGAATCAAAATCAAGTTGTATATAACTTATTAAAATAAATACAAGAGATCACCGCAAATTTATGTTGGGCATAAAAATAGCAAGTTTCCACTCGCTTGAACGAATCCAGGTAGTAATGACAGGTTTAACCACAAACAGTCCAACGATTCGAATCACAACACAATCAAGATAAAAACAAACGCAGGCACAATCCAATTCCAAAATAAAAACGCTTCACAGTCCCAACATTAAATCACATGAAAAAGATTTTAAAAAAAATGCAGATCACATTAAGGATTAAAAACATAGGGAGAAATCAGACAGGTGCAACTAACGCTCAACAACATCACTGTAATTCTCTCAACAAAACATTGTAAATTGCTCAACAAATACACTGTAAATCGATCAACAAATCACTGTAATCACTCAACAAAATTACTGTAAATCACTATTGAAGGGAGGGGTTACAAAGAAAAACAATTTTTAAGAGCCCAACATGACTACAACCAGCATCCTAAAACCACAATAGGAATTGAAATTGAATAAAATATTATGTTTAAAGCATTACTATGAATAGATAAAATAACGTCAACTGGAATTGCATCGGTTGCTTCACTGTCATTATAATCTCATAAACAGGAAAATTTTAACTAAAATATAACAAAATTTAAATACGCGTGCCGAATCTGAAGGCGATGATCCTATAGATGTTGTCTCGAGCATTCTCTCTGTCCATATCCCGCTTGCCGACTGATGAGACCTCACCGATACCTCCCAGCCAACGCTAGGGGTACTCTTCTTCTCCTTGAGCCCCCTGAGCCGAAAAGGGGCCACACACAGAATACCCGAGAATGATAGATCCCAACTTGCCTCACAAGTTCAAGCTACTACTCGTTACCTAAGTTGGGTATCCTAACTCCCACAAGAGAAACTCAGTCAAGATAAAATTTCGGCAGCATAACATTACGCAAGCCAGATGTGATCTATAATCCTCCTCCACCATCCTTTTTATAGATTTTTCAAGTGATTAGTTTCTCAAACCCTCATTAGATTCTCTTTATTAAATTTAATTAGGAAAAACCTCCCCCGTACACATGTCGCTCGATCCCCTAGTTGCACCAGAAAATCAATTTATTAATTAATTGAATTTTCCTATTTCCCTCACCCACCTAAAAACATTCCTAAAAACGCTCCTTGGTGTCCCATTATTCCCTTACAATTCTTAAATGGATTACACCTTACTAAAATCCTAGTTGAGTTCATAAATAGAAAGTTCCAAAGGATAGATTCCTTATTAAGTTAGACATTCCCCTTTTTCTTGAAGTTTCCATTTTTCTTTAAGTTTCCCCCTTTTTATTTTTAACTAATATAAGAATTAGCAAGTTTAGACAAAAGAAACCACTTACCCTTTTAATAAATTTAATCCTCCATTTTAATTTTTACTTTAATAATTAAATCTTGAATTTCTTACCCCCCTTTTTGTTACATGTCTAGTTAGTTTTTCTGTGTTCACATGTTCTGCTTATACCTAGGTTTTAATTTCACTAGGCTGGGCGATAGTTTTTAAGGGAACAATTAGTTTTTTTAAACTTTACTCATCAAATCGTTCCTTTTAAGTCCGACCAGGTCCTAAGGAGGCATATTTTTCTAGGCACTAGGTTTATTAACTTACTATAGTTAAAATCACGACGTGTCCTTCAGAACACACTACATGATATAAGGGTGCCACTCGCCTCTTTCTATTTTATTCACGTGACGTGCCCTTCAAGACTCAATATGTGCTCCAAGGGTGCCACTCGCCTCTTGAATGAATTTTGTAGACGTCAAACCCCTGGAGTCAATACTCTATCATGTGATCTTGTGGGAGACTAAGGGCCTCTAAGGAATAAGGACCCTGCCTTATTGTGCGCCTCTTAGAATCATCATGAGCGACTGTCACAGTCTACCCTCGTGGCATCATGGGTCTCTTGAACTAGGTAATCGTTAACCTACAGTTTGAGCCACGACAAGAGTGCTTGTAGGCTGTGGCAGGGTTGCTTCCACACCTCTCCCTCAATGTCTCTGGTTATCATGTGTGACTCCTTTAGTACAAATGTGAGTTTGGTCGGCAAGCTATTGTCAGCCTAAATCCATCAAAAAACATTTTAGAGATAATAATAAACATCATAATATCTAACCACATGTACATATGTCACATCAACAACATTCAAAACCTAACAGTCCACTCCCTGACTCTATCTAGAGTCCAAGGAGTTTCATCGATGCCTCGACATCCTCTAACATCTAGAGTCCTGCACACTTAGGAGAAGCCAGTCAATAACACATGTCGATGTAAATACAAAAAAAATAACATATCATCAGATCCACAAAATTCTCATAATCCTAATCAAAACAACCAAGCATATAATGAATCATATCACTTGCACGCAAGTGTCCTCAAAGAATAAGTCCTCTCAGTGTCTGCAAGAGCAGGATGTTACATACACCCCCTCTTGTTTTAAACTTCATCCCAAAGTTTCACAGTATGCAAGTGCCGAAATAAAGTGTATCACAATATCATAGGTCTAGCTATAAAAAAAAAATGGAAATTGTTGATGCATATCATATGCGTCCTCCCAGGTCGCCGAGTGTGGACTATAGTTGTCCCACTAGACCTTGACCTGATCTATTGTTAGACACCATAGTTGTTGAATGTGATGGTCCAGGATGTGGATTGGCTCTGCCATGAGCACACCCTCATTCAAAACCTGCAAGGAACTCATGTCAATAACATGTGTAGGATCACTAACATAATGTCTCAAAACAAATACGTGAAAAACATCATGCATATGCCTCAAAGAATTAGACAAGTCTAGTTGATAGGCCACGTGCCCCTTATTTTCCATGATCTTGAAGGGTCCCAAGAACCTAGGAGAGAGTTTAGAACCCTTTCCAAACTTGATTGAACTCTTATGCGGTTTCACCCGCAAGAAAATTCGATTTCCAACTTCATAACTACAGTCGACACGATGCGCATCGGTGTAACTCTTCTGTCGATCCCGCACTTCCTTGATCCTTTGTATTATCGTTTTCATTTGATATTCCATTTCTTGGATCTCTTCTGGTCCCACCAAGACCCTATCCTCAAGCTGATCCCAACTCAAAGGCGTCTGACATGGTTGCCCGGAAAGAAACTTGAAAGGCGCCATCGTAATGGTTCTTTGATAACTGTTGTTATATGCAAATTCTAATAGTGGCAAGAATTGTTCCCAATGCTTTTTTTGGTCCATCACGTACATACGCAACATATCCTCCAAGATTTGGTTTGTTCGTTTGGCCTACCCATATGTCTCTGGGTGATATGCAGTACTAAAGTTAAGTTGGGTTCTCAAGGCCTCTTGGAAACTAGTCTAAAATCATCATATAAACACCGATCCTCTATCAGATATAATCCTCTTAGGCACGCCATGCAACCTCACAATATATCTCATGAAAACTCTATCTATTTCAGGTGCCTGATATGTTGTATGCACATGAATAAAATGAGCACTCTTCGTTAGAGTGTTGACTACCATAAAAATCGAGTCTTGTCTCTTTGCAGTCAGTGGCAATCCAACAATGAAATCCATCGAAATGACCTCCCATTTCAATTACGTAATAGTGTGTGGCTATAGTAATCCTACCGAATGTATATGTTCAGCCTTCACTTTCTAACATTCTAGACATATTGCCACGTAGTTGACTATGTCTGCCTTCATTCCTTTCCAAAAGAATAAGGGTTTAAGGTCTGCCCTCATCTTCGTGACTCCAAGATGAGACATGTACACTGATCTATGAGCCTTGTTTATGATCAAACGCCTCAAATCGTCATTGGACGGTACGTAAATTCAACTTTTAAATATAAATAATCCATTGTTGTCCACAATAAATCCCTCAAATTTTGGTATCATCATTGTTTTTATCCAATAAAATCCTTGACCTCTTTGTACTAGTCATCGTCGTGCTGTAAAGTTAGAATATTTTCACATAGATCCGTTTGAAGAGGCATCACCGAAAATATGCATGGTCTCTGACTCAATGCATTTGCCACTCTATTCACTATTCCTTTTATGTAAGTAATCTCAAAATCGTACTCACTAAGCAATTTCAACCAATGTCGTTGTTGCGCATTTAAGTCACTTTGTGTAAAGATGTGTTGTAGACCATAGTGTTCTACTTTTAGTTCAAATTTTCGTCCAATAAGGTAGTGTCTCAAACTCTCAAGGAATAAAAAATGGCTAACAACTCCAAATCATGCATTGCATAGTTCTCCTAATGCCTTCTCAACTTTCTCAATATGTAAGCGATCACTCGACCATCTTGCATCAAGACTCTGCATAAGCCTTCTTTAGATGCATCAATTCATACCAAGAAGTCTACATCCATGCCTAGGACACTTAGTATCAATGTTTTTGTCAACAACTCCTTGAGCCTCTGAAAGTCTTCCGTGCATTTCTCGGTCCAAACAAAATTCTTGTTCTTCTTTTGCAATTTTGTAATCGGATTTTCTATCTTCGAAAAATGATAGATGAACCGTCGATAATATCCCGCTAAACCCATGAATCTACACACTTCTGGGACATTCGCCAGTGCATGCCATTCCATAGTAGCCTCGACCTTTGATGGATCCACAATGATACCTTTGTCGGAGATGGCATGCCCTCAGTAATGAGTCTTCGGTTGATAAAACAAGAATTTAGATAGTTTCCCATACAATCTCTCGTAGACACTGTAGTACCAAGAGCAAGTGATCATCATGCTCCTCCATCGTCCGAGAATATATCAAAATATCATAAATGAATACTTGGACAAACTTTTCCAAGTATTCACGGAACACCCCGTTCATTAAGCTCATAAATACCCCAGGGGCGTTTGTCAGTCCAAATGGTAAAAAAATAAACTTGTAATGTCCAAATATTGTCTTAAAGATGGTCTTAGGGATGTCGTCCTCCTTGATCCGTAATTGGTGGTACCCCAATCTCAAATCGATCTTTGAAAACACCGTCATGCATTTCATCTGATCAGAAAAATCATCAATCCTTGGCAATGGATACTAATTTTTGATCGTTGCCTTGTTCAATTGATGATAGTCAATGAAAATTCTCCATGACCCATCCTTCTTCCGAGTGAAAATAAAAGGTGCACCCCACAGTGACACACTGGGACGTATAATTCCTAGTTCCAACAACTCCTTCAGTTGCATTTCAATTCTTGTAACTCCAGGGTTGAAATCTAATAAGGAGTTCTCGCTATCAGTTCAATTCTCGGTTTTAGGTCTATGGTAAATTCCAATTCCCTCTCAAGCGAAAACCCTGCTAAATCCTGTGGGAAGACATCTGCAAAATCTCGTACTACTGGAAGGTTTTCTAGTCCTTCCGCCACACCCTTTTCATTTAACACAAGGATCACATAAATCTTGCATCCCTTGCACATGGCCTTCCATAGCTGCAAGGAAGAGATGAATCTTAGTGAGACTCACTGGTTCCAACCTACAATCACGCGTCTCTATCCCTCATCATCGACCAAGCTCAATCGTTTCATCTTACAGTTGATTATCACCTCATGTGATTCCAACTAGTCCATACTAATCACGATGTCATAAGACCCTAAGATCGTGACGTATAGGTTGGCCCTTGTGACAAACTCTCCTATGTTAAGGATACAACCCATAACCTTCCATCCAACCTTTTGTTTGGCTCCCGAAGCCATTTCTACAAAGCTAAACTCGTCCTGTTCGACTGCCTTTACCTTAATTCTTTTTAGCGTTGCACCAGAAATAAAAATCTATGTAGCACCAAGATCTATCAAAATACTAAGGGTCTGGTCAGCGATGGTACCTTACGTCTCGAGAACAGTCGATTGGTGCTTTGCCTGGCGGTTATT
Organism: Picea mariana; assembly: GCA_032191745.1. Lineage (NCBI taxonomy): Eukaryota > Viridiplantae > Streptophyta > Pinopsida > Pinales > Pinaceae > Picea > Picea mariana. The sequence continues at coordinate 13,110 of JASDQU011400561.1, read as the reverse complement.
CACCGGTGCATGAACCCGATGGGCCTTTCCCAAATCACCCACGGTAGTGGTTCCGGCTGATCTAGATGCCTCGATCATCTCCACTGGGCTGTTATGTTGGTAATGTGGCTCTCCACATGTTCAACACCCTTTCTTCAGTTTAATACTCTTGGTACCCGAAGTAGAAGCTGATGGCCCACCGGCCTAGAACCATGGTCTGTTCTATTAAACATGCCTAAATTGTTGTTGTTGTGGTCGATGATGTTGCTAGTATTGTGGTCTTTTGTAAGGAGTCTGTTGCTGAGACATCGGTCATCGTTGTGTAGTGTATGTGGATCCTCTCTAAGTGCCTAAAAATCCTGATGAATGTCTAGCGGGTGTCTTATGATGCAGCGCACCAGATGACACCTATCCCATTGGTCTCACTGGAGTCCTTCTTTGATGCCCATTGATAAGATCCTCCTCTGCTATGAGGGCCTTCTGGACACCATCATTCAAGGTTTGAAGCATTAGAATCCTCACCTTTGCATGAATGCTGACGTTAAGTCCATAAATGAACTTGTTGACCTTAAGTTTCTCGGTATTTAGGTGCAGAGCATACCGAAGAAACTCCAAGAAATGGGCCTTGTACTCGGGCATCGTACGGTTTCCCTGTCACAAGACATTGAACTTGTTGAGCTGACTCTCAATGAATTCCTCAGATGGATACCTCTCTTGGAATCTTTCCTCGAACAGTTCCCATGAAATGTCTTTGACTGCCATGTTCAATTGTGGTAGGAGCATCTTCCACCATAGAAGAGTGCTCCCCTTCAGTTGAAAGATCGTCCTGTGAATATTCATGTTGGAGGTATAGTTGCGAAGTAAAAAGCACATCATCATATTCTCCAACCATGCTTCGGAGGATGCGTCGTCCGGGGCACCAAAGAACTCAGGAAATTTGACCTTCTCGAGTTCATGATGAATGATACCAGTACCGACCAGAGTGTGCGGTGGACCCTTAGGAGGTGCCGACCTCTGAAAGGACCTCATCAACCCAACCACATCACCCACAACTATTTGTTTCTACCCAAAAAAATGTTCGTCTCCCTGGGGGTTAGACCCCTCAAGCATGGATGCTACTGGAGGCGTCACACCTCCTCCCCTAACACCTCATTGTCTGCCTCCGCGACATCCTCTAACCATGATTACCTACATGAATACAAACAATTTTAATTAGAGACATTTTATAATCAAGTACTTAATCAATGCAAGTCGTAGTGATCCCAAGTCGCGGGTTGTACCGGCTCTGATACCATATGTACCAACCCCTGTCGTTATGACAACATGCGACGCATAACCAGTGCAATATGTAATTTTTTTTTTTTGGTGCAGGAAAAAACAACGACAACAGTCAATCAACATGACTCGACGACGAACACAAAAAACACAATTTAGGCAACATACAAACATAACGACCTAGCATACTATCACATCAAGCAACTGGAAGCAACATAAGACAATCGATCAGACAAAAAAATAAAAACAACTACTTGCCCATCCTACCCTGCAAGGTTAGGAACTCCAAGACACATAAGCAACACTCAAGCCCAGGTTCCCATAGGTTTTGACCATTCAAGGTCTCAAGTATGGGGACTGTTCTGAGGAACAAGGAGGTGTCTAGATCTCTCCCAACACAATCAATGCCATTCCTACTAAGCTAAAAAAAACATCAATAAATCCAATGCAAAAAATTTAATGACACAAGTAGCTAGAACCTTCCTGGCGAGTAAGAGACCACACATAGACGTTGCAAAACATTCCAAACTCAATTGCAAGAACAACATCATCCCCATAGGGAGGCGCATGATCCTAAGCTAGGTTTCATATGCACTTTGATCAACACACACAATGGCCCAATCATAAGGTATCACGTGGCCTCATTGCAACAGGGGCGCTAGGGATCCACACACAACCCAATTAATCTACACCTTCAACCAAATATAAAATCCCATGTGCCTGAAAACCAACTTGCACTGACATACATTATACGACGTCGTTAGATGAAGGCACTCTAACAATCAAGAAAAAATGAATATAGGGTGACAATAATCAATACAATTGAGTTGACGCAACGACTAGATGTAAATAATTAGCAATGCTGTAAAACAGAGACATAACGTTGTAAATCAATAATGTGCAATATTTATTGACGATTTCGTGAGGAAACATAAAGTTGTTTCAGCAATAATTTAGATAATTCATCAATCAACTATCATTATCTAATTATAGTAAGAATCACGACCATCATTTAAACATTTTAAAACTGTTATGTCCTACATTCAATTAAACTAATACTAAATATCTCGAATGACATTAACTAGGGTATGCAAAAATAAAACATCTAAAGGGAACTCCCAGCATCCCTCAAAAATTAAAATGCCACAAAAGGGCGAGGACTATGGTAATATACCATCATCCATGTAATACACCTATACATTCCATACACTTAACAAGTGATAAATGAACTCACATTTAAACTTTAAATTTGAAACAAAACATGCTCTACTCCCTTCATTCCATTCATATAAGCAACTAAATATATTAGGAGCTAAGACCATAGGTTTTCACTTATCAACTGGTGTCGTTCATCAAGTAAAAAAAAATCTAAACAAATTAATTCTGTTCTATTTTTGCAAGGCACCAGAAATGTAAGAGCATACAATGAATTTGTAATATGTCCATAGAGACAAAAGGCAGTTTCTTAAAATGGCTAACAGATAAATTTTGTCAACGATCACTTGGAATTCTCCTCCTAAGTAGATGCTACAAAAACTAAGATTCTTCCAAAGGGTGAACTAAGTAGAGACCAATAATGTTGCCGATATATTTAATTTAAAACTGGATTAGCAATTCCCAATTAATATATTTATTGTTGTCAATAACAAATTAACACCTATAGTTTTAAATATTAACTCATACAGTTTTAAATATTAACACATACAATTTTAAATATTAACACATCCATATCGCATTAACACATCCACATAGTTTTAAACATTAAACACATACAAATTTAAATATTAACCCCTACAGTTTTAAATATTAACACATCCATACAGTTTTTGGCGTTTGGCAGTCTTTTCCTTTCACTATGAAGGATCGTATTTGTATTATAAAAACTGTATACATCAATAGTCACTCGATGAATTCATAATTTATATCCAATGAATCAAAATCAAGATGTATATAACTTATTAAAATAATTACAAGAGATCACTGCAAATTTATGTTGGGCATCAGAATAGAAAGTCTCCACTCGCTTGAACAAATCCAGGAAGTAATTAGCTCAACAAAACATTGTAAATCACTCAAAAAATACACTGTAAATCGATCAATAAATCGCTCAATAAATCACTATGTTCGCTCAACAAAATTACTGTAAATCGCTATTAAAGGGAGGGGTTACAAAGAAAAATCAATTTTTAGAGCCCAACTCGAATACAACCAACATCCTAAAATTGTAATAGGAATTGCAACTAAATGAAATCTTAGATTTAAATCATTACTATGAAAAGATAAAATAATGTCAACTGGAAATGCATCGATTGCTTCATCGTCATTATAATCTCATATAAAAGAAAATTTTAACTAAAATATAACAAAATTTAAATACGCTTACCGAATCCGAAGGCGATGATCACGTAGACGTTGTCCTGCTCATTTGCTCCATCTAGATCCCGCTTGTCAATCGATGAGACCTCACCGGTACCTCCCAACCAATGCTAGGGGTACTCTTCTTCCCACTGAGCCCCCTGAGACGCAAAGGGGCCATGCACAGAATACCAGAGAATGATAGCTCCCAACTCGCCTTGCAAGGTCGCGCTACCACTCGTTACCTGAGATGGGTATCCCAACTCCCACAAGAGAAACTCAATCAAGATAAAATTTCGATAGAGTAACGTTACGCAAGCCAGATGTGATCCATAAACCTCCTCCACCATCCTTTTTATAGAGTTTTCAAGTGATTAGTAACCAAAATCCTCATTAGTTTCTTTTTAATAAATTTAATTAGGAAAAACCTCCCTCGTACACATGTCACCCGATCCCCTAATTGCACCGGAAAATAAATTTATTAATTAATTAAATTTTCCTATTTCCCTCACCCACCTAAACGCATTCCTAAAAACGCCCCTATGTGTCCCATTATTACCTTACAATTCTTAAATGGCTTGCGCCTTACTAAAATCCTAGTTGAGTTCATAAATAGAAAGTTCCAAAGGCTAGATTCCTTACTAAGTTAGACATTCCCCTTTTTCTTTAAGTTTCCCTTTTTCTTTAAGTTTCCCCCTTTTTCTTTTTAACTAAAATTAGAATTAGCAAGTTTAGACAAAAGAAACCACTTACCCTTTTAATAAATTTAATCCTCCATTTTAATTTTTACTTTAATAATTAAAGTTTGAATTTTTTACACCCCTTCTTGTTACATGTCTACTTAGTTTTTTTTTGTTCACATGTTCTACTTAGACCTAGGTTTTAATTTGACTAGGCAGGGCGACAGTTTTTAAGGGAACAATTAGTTTTTTTAAACTTTACTCATCACATCATTCCTTTTGAGGTCGACCAAGTCCTAAGGAGGCATAGTTTTCTAGGCACTAGATTTATTAACTTACCATAGTTAAAATCGCAACATGCTCTTTAGGACGCACTATGTGCTCCAATGGTGCCATTCACCTCTTTCTGTTTTATTTGCGCTGTTAACTCCTCAAATAAACTTGTCAATTTATTTGTTTTCCCTTAGGTGTTAGGTTGTCAATTCAAATTATTTTTTGAGTTTCTTTGGATGCAAGCTTAGGTTCTGTTTTTGTCCTAGGAATAAATGAGGTCCATGAAGTCTTCTTTTTGTAAATTGGCATGACTCACTTTCAACAGCTAACCAACGTCCGAAAGATTCATTGTGCGTTGTGGAAAGCGCCCACTTTCAACAGCTAAGGACATCGTTTCATCAGTTAATGCACTGTAGAAAGTGACAAAGCGTAAAAGGTCCGATAGTCAGTTCGCACATGGCGCGCTATGGAAAGTACCCACTTTCCGCAGCTAAGGAACATTTTCAAGTGATATGGCACGCTGTTGAAAGTAATCACTTTCCGCAGCTAAGGCAAGTTTTCTATAAAACTGTGCACTGTGGAAAGTACATACTTTCCGCAGCTAACAGGGTTTTTCAAAGGAGTCACGTGCTGGTGAAAGTAGCAAGCGAGCGTGGTGGCAGAGGCGTTCTCCATGCACTGTTGCTGCATGAAGCGGGAATCACATGCTCATTATCCACGTAGGAAAGAAATGATGAGGTGATCACCCCCACGTCAGAGAAAATCCAAGACATGCGCCGGTGGGAGTGGGTGATCATAGAACTTCAATCATGTGTGTTAGGATATGACGGTAATTCGAAATTGTTCCAGAACCCGTGCTCAACTCTCATCACAAATGAAATGGAAATTTTGTGTTCGACGACGCAGGTACAGAGGAGGTACCACCAATCTGACATCATCAAATCAGGCAGGGTTTGCATATTACAAGTTGTTTCCAAAATATAGTCGAGGTTTTCATTTGATCCAACACAGAGTCGAAGCCGAGACTGCTTTCAGTAGCGCAGAACCTCGGTTCGACTAAAGAGGTTACAGGAATTACAGTGGTCAAGTGCCAGAGCTATAGAATGGTGAGAAAACGCGGTGGCGTTTTACTCAAATGAGAATTGGATAACTTATCCTTTCTGCAATCGCATCCCGAGGTCCAGAGGCACTTTTCAAATGTGGGATGTATGGAATTTGCAGAAAGATTGCAAACTGGGTGTCACCAAGCCACGGATGAAGCCTTCGCCCAACAGAGCTCGGATTGGCTCTGTGGAAATCAAAGTGAATGAGGAGTTCATTGCAGTAGCTATAGGATTGCTGACAACTGGTCAAAGATGGTTTAAAACCACCGCTCCTAAAAATCAGGATTTCAGGTTCTATCTGAAAGATGGGTACAAGCACAAAGCGTGGAGTAAAGGTATGCTCGTTTCATATTTGGATGAAGAGTGGCAAGATTTATTCAAAGGCATTCAATTATACATTACATCAAAAGGAAGATATGATAAATTGATGATGTATCGCTTTAAACTGATGGATCACTTCACAAACAAGACCCCCATCAATTTGCCTTATTTCTTATATCACAGTTTGACCAAGGTATGAAGGAGAATTAGAGCTCAACCTTTGAGCATTAAAAATACTCTATGTCACCTAGGCCTCATTAAATTGATTCTCCTCCAAGAGTTGAAACAACAGGGGAGGACATGGGAGCACTTTCTGTTYTGGGAAGGTTTTGRAACCCMGAACCAGAYTGCAAAGGAACAKATGGCTRGCTCAAGGAASMAAACATCCCCTCAGAGCAGCTCAAGAAGAAGAAGGGCTTTACCAAGACTTTCAGAAGACAGATTGTCTGAACAGAAACCTCACAGGTCAAAAAGAAAACTAAGTTTCGAGAAGGTAACAGAGTAGAGTGCAGGCAAGAACATACTCAACTTACCTTACTCAGATTCTGAATCTGAGCAACAAATCCAAGACCCCGCAGTTAAGAGTTTTGAAGAATCAGCTGAATGTGCTCAAAATTATCAAACTTTTAGTCAGGTAGAGCAGGGAGAATCATCAAAAAACCCTAGGTCAAACAAATCTCAAAGGATCAAACATCTAAAGGAAGTAATTGCCCAGCAAGAAGTCTTAGAGCTGGTGATTAAGGATAGATATAAAAAATTGTCTGACAACTTTGCCAAGACAAATGCAACATTTGAAAGACTGGCCAAGGAGACTGTCAGAGAAAAGAAAAAGAAGACTAAACTCATAAAAAGCTGCAACAGCCTATGGTGTATTAACAAGCACCTCAAGAGGCAGATCAGGGGTTTGAAAAAAAAGTTGAAACAAAAGTCCCATCCAGACCTGAAAGTTCTTCCGCAGGTGGCCGTCAACATGCAAGGTGAGAAGTCAGATGTCAACTAATTTTGGTTTGGAATCAATTTTGAAGGTGAAGACTCTTTTTGTGCACTATTGTGACTTTCAACAGTGCCAGGCTAATATTTCATTACCCGTTAGTTGTGGAAAGCGATAGCTTTAAACAGCTAACCCGTGAAAAGTTCCAACAGTTGCGCTGTTGAAAGCTGGGCAAGCAAGTTTTGAGGACGACAACGCAACAGTTCATTTCAAATGGGTTTCAAAGATATGCCAGTGTATCAGGGAAGCATAAGATCGAATGCTAGAAGTTCAACATCAGAGATTCGAGGGATTTTGGTTACACATCAAAGAACTATTTCCTAAAAACTTGGCCACGAATACTGGAAAATTCAACAGTCATACACAGGTGTCATTTTATTCCGCCACACTGCAGATGCTGAAGCTGAAGGAGGAAATTGGCAAATTTTTGAAGACTGAAGACAGATTCGATCACTTAATTTAGCTGTTGAAGATTTTAATTTTGAAGTTGTTTAAATAGAATAGAACTGTTTTCATTTAATGACAGATCCATGTTTTTAGGATTTGTTCAACTGTTTGTAAAGGCTATAAAATGCCTGTTTTGATATCAAACAAGGGTTCAACTTGGAATACTATGATGCTGCCTCTGTAACACACAAACTTATTCTTATTATATGAATATTTTCAAGCTTCTTTCAGTTGGGTGGTCAGATTCTCTTCTTCTGTTTTCTTATAGTTTATGAGTGAAAGTTCTTTGCTGATGCTCATTCAATTTTGCAGTGACTGTCATCTCACTGGTTAATTGTTTTAGTTGATGATCATAATATATTTCCTCGGTTATTAAACCCATTGTACTTGTTGGTATGAAGTGTAATCTGGTGTAATAGCTGATTTCTTCCCTCATTTAATCAAACTTTGTCTGACTACATGACTAGAAAGCCTTGAGAGATTTCGTATTTCTAGATAGTCCTGAAAACACAGTCCAACCCTTGGATATTCATTTTGATCCACAAAACCATATCAAATATTGAGAATACATTTCCCAAAAAAGAGTTAGTTACCAGGCATCTCCGACTTACAGCCTAGGAGAGTTTTCTGGAGAGATAACAAATTGGCGCCGTTGCCG
>JASDQU011400560.1:59649-70357 GCA_032191745.1 Picea mariana | reverse complement strand
ACTCACATATAAACTCGCATTTAAATTGCAAATATAAACTCGCATATAAACTCGCAAATTAAACTCACAAATATAAACTCGCAAATTACATACGCATTACTCGCAAATTAAACTCGCAAATATAAACTCGCAAATTGCAAATATAAACTCGCAAATTACATACGCAAATTGCAAACATAAACTCGCAAATTACATACGCAAATTGCAAATATAAACTCGCAAATTGCAAATATAAACTCGCAAATTGCAAATTAAACTCGCAAATTGCAAATATAAACTCGCAAATTACATACGCATTTAAATTACATTACATACGCATATAAACTCGCATATAAACGCAAATTACATACGCATTACAAACGCAAACTCGCATTTCAAACTCGGCAAATTACATAGTCCAGTTTTTACAAACAAACACTATTTAGCGTAGCGAAAGAATTCCGGAGCTAATTACATACACATTACAAACGCAAACTCGCAAATTACATACGCATTACAAACACAAACTCGCATTATAAAATACCTGCAAATTTACGGCGACAACTCGGCAACGGCTCGGCAACAGCTCGGCGACACCTCGGCAACAGCTCGGCAACAGCTCGGCGACACAGACCTCTGCAACATTGACTCTCGCAACCAAAAAAGTTTCTAACCTTGTGTCTTCGATGTGTGGATATTATATAAAACATCTTTCGGCCGAACTATTTTTCGGCCGAAAGATCGTTCGGCCGAAAAATAGTTCGGCCGAAACACTAATGCCGGAAAAAAAATATCCGGCCGACCAAATTTCTACACGCAAATCGAGGGCCCGGTTATGGCTCCGTTCGATTTGACGTTTATGCTTTCGGCCGAACAATAGTTCGGCCGAAAATAACATCTTTCGGCCGAAAATATTTTTTAGTTCGGCCGAAAAATGGTTTTTCGAAAATTTGGAGACCCGATTGTCACGAAAGTGTAACCCACCTTCGTGATTTCACCCTCATGCAATCCACCTTCTTTTCCAATGATGATTGCTTCATTTATGGTCTCTCCTTTAACACGTTGCCTTCAGCAACCTTTACTATAACTTCCTCAAGGTTATTACCTGTGACCTGGAGCAAGGTCAACAAAACAAAAAGCAAGAATAATATCCTTTTGATAATATAAAGCAATAGCACGAACAATCATCACAGTAGCTCCTTTAGAGCTATCACTTGTAATTTGTCTGAAGTAAAGATTAAAGGTAAGGAATACAATACGAAATGAGGTCAACACTGTCATAGTGTTGTGATCAAACATTCCTCCATAGCAACCTGGAACTAACACATGAGGTTTCTCCTAGAGGAGGTGTTAGTTGTATCAGGTAAAGCATTTACCTCTATATGCTCACATGCTATCAAATATAATACTTTACAATGACTACTATCTCAACTTGTCATGTGTACCTTTGAATCTTATCAACTTGATTAATCAAACCTAGAGTCTTGTCCTCAAGAATGAGTGCTTGTTTTTCTTCCAGGTCTCCCTCACTCAAGTGACGAGTGCTTTCTTCAACCTGTCTTTTGTACTGAGACAATACACTATCTTGACATAAGGTTGGGTTAGAGGATAAGCTCTATGATCTCAACTTTTAATCCATCTAATACCTTGACTCAAATTTTGATCAAAGGTTAGAATGATGGTCATAGCTACAACATGCAACACTTGATCAAAATAATGTCATAACAAATAGATGCATATCAGAATAATCACCCCTGGGTTGCATCATTCCTCTGAATGTGTTGGATCTTGAGATCTTTTTGGATCTATGGCAAGAGATTCCTTCTCTTGCAAATACTCTTTAAAGTTTAACCATTTAAACATATGTAAGTACATACCCCTTATAGCTTTTGCAGGTGGTGGCACCATCTAGCAGCAGCGATAATCATTACCAACTCTTTAAAAACTTCAAGGGTGACGACAATTGACAGTACGGTTGTCACTGCAACTGGTACTGCAACTGCAACTGCAAATTAGGGTTTTATGAAGAAACCCTAATTTTTCAAACTTTGAATTTTGAAATTTTGATCTAGGGGATAGACGCACTGAGCTCAGGCGAGTAAGCTGGTGCAGTTAGAATTTTGAAAATCCAACTTTTACCCCCTCAAACTTGATCTGCAGATTTCTGGACTAGTGCTTCTAGTTTTCTGGTACTTCTGGTACTCTGATACTTCTGGTACTCTGGTACTTCTAGTACTTCTGGTACTCTGGTTTTCTGGTACTTTGTGAAACTAGGGTTTCACTTTCCGGGAGATCTAGCCACTGAAAAAGTGTGTTGAAGGTGCCAAAATGATCCTTGGGGGAGAGCGCATTTTTCTAGTGGTTTTAGGGATGAAATACCTCACCAACAAAAGCCCTAATTTACATGTACGGCAACAATGATGTTTTTCACTTTTCTCTTGTGAAAGATGCTCTCTTCAGCTTGGCTCTGATACCACGTTAATATTTAAGCCATTATTATAGTTCTTTGCATTTCAATAGATAACAATAACATAACACAAGATCACTTAGAAATACACAATCACAAGAGACGCATCATTTATCCTAGGAAACCCTCTAGGGGAAGAAAACCCAGCAAAACTTCCTTATTATAGATAGCCAATACAATGCCAAGAGATAACTCAAGCTAATACAAAAGATCCTCTCTCAAAGATGCGCCACTCTCTCTCTTTCTTCTCCAACTGCAATTCTGAAACTTGTCTCTTAATGAGAAAATGAGGTGTGTGTCTAAGTGAGGCGCTAGCCTCCTTATTTATACAAATCTGGCACGTGTGAAGTGTCTCTTCACTAGCAAGGCCGACTTCTCCAACTGGGTGGTTATAACCACCTTTATTATATTTCGGGGCCTCTTTGATATATTTTGGGGCCGACTTCTTCTTTTTTCTTTTACAATTACATTATGACCAATCCACAAAATGAGATTTGGTCCTTTTACAATAGCCGACATGATCAATCCACAATGGGGATTGATCCAATGAATAATATATCAAATAATAATAAGAATACACTTTGCAGTTACATTATTTCAACACTTGTGTTCTTGTGCATGGTTATTCTTCTTGTGATCTTGGTTATTGCAGCGCTTGTGTATGGTGTTGTTGCATTTGTTTATGGTTCAAGTACATGTTAAATGAAATAAACTACATGTGCATGAGCTAAGCATCTTAAAATTCAACAATTGAATTGTGACAACAAATTAAAAGAAATTGTAAATACTAAATTTTACCAATGTAAATATTTAGTGGTGTTGGTTTACAAGACCAATGGAAGTTTATATAATGGGTGGTAGTTCTCGTAACTATGTAAACGGTTCCGAGATAGATATAAATCTATGAAGCCCGGGAGATGTATTGGAGGTTGGTGGGTAAGCCTATCTTGAATAAGAAAGATATTGATACCTTGCCCCGTGGATGTTTCCTTGACACATCGTCGGGGTTTTACAACGTAAATCTTGTGTGTTGTCTGAGTTATTTGTTTTGTCTATATTGCCATATTTCTTGCATTTAATTATTATTTCAGGCTCTAAATCCCAACATCCCTAACATACCAAGGAGAAGGGACGAGATGGGGACATCCTCTTGGCATCCTTGTTTGTAGGGGCCACCCAAGTGACATCCCCGTTTGAAAGGGCCATGTTAGGGACATCCTGTGCAAATGATCCCATAAGGGAATGGCTAGACATCCTTTACGATTGCCCATGTTTGAAATAAGAAAAAGGGAAAATGAAATAATTAGTTGTAAAGGTAGTAGGCTTTGCCAATAGTAGTTAATTGTTTTCAAAGTTTCTAGCTTAACCAATTTCAACTGTTTTGTTTCAATTTTTTGCAATAATGATTCATCATTTTTATGGAATATGTGCATGAAACTTTCGCAATGGCCAATGATTATATCTATGTTGCACGGGAACCCATCCCCCCCAAAAAAAACCATGTACATATTGTTCTCATGTTTTGGGGACCCTTAGGAAACATCCCAACATTGTTGGGGACTCCATCGAGGACTCGTGGACTTGCTAGCCATCCCCAAGACATCCCAGACAAATTTAGGGACGTTCCAAACAAGTTTTGGGGATGTTTTGGGAAGATTTTAGCAATATTCGGGGCAGATTTCTAGGATATTATGGGCATATATCTTCAGTTTTGACAATCATGGAAATTGATGATTGGACAATATGATCATTTTCCCATCCATTATTTTTGTATTGCACTGAATCTAAATCTGTTGTACAAGTTGCAACTCAAAACATAGGTTTTGTATAACGAGTTTCGATTTGGGTTTCTAGTGATTTAAATATTGTATTTTCATCAACGAAATTACAAGAAGCAAAGCTTCCATGTCAAAAAAATAGAAAATGCAACATTTCAAAGGGTCGATCCTTGTGGTTATTGTGCTTGTTCTTATTTTTCTGGTCATCTTTGCTTTTACATATTGTACATAGGTTTCCAGGGGTCATTCAAGTCTAGTGCTTCCACCATCCCAACCTCGAGCATTGTGAAAACAATCAGATAGTGACTTGGATTGGGTACTAAATGTTTGAATAAATTCCTATTCAATCACCTTCTTAATCTGAAATATGAATCTAATCTTTTTACAAAACCAAAATGTTTTATAATGGTTTTCAACACAACTGTAAAACAATGCAAAACCTATTGAGAAGGAAATGTCTTTTATGTTTTAACATAATCATCATTAACAGGAAATATAAGAAAGAAAAGTTGCTCTAGAGACAGTTCCCACATAAGTTTCCTAAAGCTAAACTGCATTTTGCTCATGTCTAGCAGCCAATAATGGAATGTCACTTGGCCCTTTTTTTAAATATTTAAATATTTTCAGAATTGGCAAGTGTAATGGATGTACATAATACTATATAGTATATGTAATGCTTACAAGCTTGAAGCAACTACAAATGTTTACAGTGAATTCCAATATATATATATATATATATATATATATATATATATATATATTATTGTCATCTCCAACCCATTGTCCCCTGAAAAATTTGGGGATGTGCTCTAATCGTCCTAGGGACGCGTCCCCCATCTCCACCATTCCCCATCCTGAAAACCAATGCAACATAGGATTATATGAAACTAACCATAAGTAGTAGGGCGTTAAATATTTGTCCAAAATGTAGGAATACACTAGCTATCTCAAAGATTAGTCTAAATTCAACAATGTCCTAGAAACCCTAAAGCTCACAAGAACGTGTCACATATACTTCATAGAAGATTGAAAAATGATTGTAGCTCCACATGCCTCAAAATGAAAGAGCTCGTATTCTTTCTTATTTTTGAAGAAATGCTTCCATTTAACTACTAATAATAAAAAAATATGTGCACGAGCATTTTTTACTGAAAAAAAAGAACTGCTGGGCAGCCTCCACTAGCACTAGCTTCGAGGATATTAAATGTCTCAAAATCTAATTTGACTAACATATCTAAGCAAAAACATCATATTGCAACTGAGATAGCTCTTCCTGGGAAATGATCTGGCCTGAAAAACCAAGTCTATAAATGAAAACTGGAATCCAAGCATTTACCGCAAATGACATTGTGCTCAAACTGGAATCCAAACATTTACTGCAAATGACATTGTGCTTAGAATGCAACTCACAAGAACAATCTGAAGTACAAGTTTATTATCATAGGTATAGAAGGTGTGCCGCTTATTTATCCAGCCAGATGTCTAAAGATCCTTGTACAAGAATTCAGCAACCAGAGATCCTTGTAAATATTTAGATTATTTAAAAGTTTAAACCAAAATGCTATCTTCTATTTCATGGGAAAGAAATATATCCGACTCTAGTACCAAAAAGAAATAGGAAAATAAAAATAATCACTTGGAAGATACATTAAAATTACTCACAAATTATTGTTTTAGATTCTTCAATCCAATATATTATACACAATTGGGCACGCACATTTTCATATCGATAACATAAATAGATCTGCCTGAAAATGGACTTTATGTATATAACGAACAAGGAAAAGCTGGGCCTTACATGCAACATCTTTTTAACAATTTAAATTTGTCTACCACTCGGACATGAGTCAAAATTCCAGCAAAATAAGAGTCTTGGAATGTATGTTTTCCACATTTGAATAATGGCAGTCATAATGTGGATGTTCATTTGGCACACTATAACTTCAAATAGAAAAGGGGGAATTTCATAAAAATATATAATTCATCATGCCTGCAATGACTCATAATAGCAAGATAATGTTCATGTTCCTTTTGCTAACAAGGAAAAACTCTCGTTTGATCGCTTGCTTATCTTTAAAGGTGAACTGGAAACCAGCTCAAAGCTGTCCGCTGAACACCTACTTTAGCTATTGTTTTTTCTTCTTCAGACATTATGGGAGCCATCTTGACAACTTTTCTGGGTTCTCAGCAGATCCCTTATAATCTATCCCTTGAAACTTTATAACTATTGCTTAAAATCGTGCCCATTCTTTCCAAACTGGTAGTCTGTTCTCCTCCCCTGGAACCCTCTATGAACCTGCAATGTTGATAGAGCTATTTTTCACGAAAATGTCCTGCATCTCAGGTGACTTCAATTTATATGCCTATAATTGTGACGCTTCTTCATTTTTGGCACTTGTTGAGAAATAAATTTTTACCCCACAATATGTTCGATAGTATGAATTCTTATCTTTCACCTTTGACACAACGAGTCAGAATACATAGTTGCATGAGCCTTTCTTTTGTGCATCCAAGACCAACTCTCTRAGCAAATCTTGATACAACGAAATACTAAAGTTTGGAGATTTCCCCATCACAATACTCTGTGTAACCAATCAGAGTATTATTACAGATCTGTGACCAATTTCTTCTGGACGGGAACTTCTCTAAGAGTGGATTTGCGTCATCCTAATAATTTTCCCCAAATTCATAGGTTTTGTATCAATAATTTTCCCCAAATGCATTATCATTACCCCGTCTCCATCATCTTCGTCTGTACCTCTTAATCCCTCCCAAGTGTCTGAGGAGTTGACTCATAGATCAAGCTACATCTATTACTTATAAGAATTCTTTGACTATAAATTTTATTCATGTACCTTTCCCAAAAATTATCACAATGACTTACAAACAGCCTTCATATATTCATAATCTCGACACAAACCTGAATTCGCAAATCAAAATTAAAGAAAGAAATATTTTAATTTCATTGTTGGAGTATATTTGAAACTTCTAACACAACTCGAAAAATCAGGAAAATCAGGAAAAAATCGGCAAAAAGAATCAGCGAAATTTGGTAGGCATACACTCAAACCCGAAAAACTCAGAAAACTCAGCAACCTGAAAAGCTCAGAAAAAATAAAAAAATCAAAGATTTTTGCAACACAATTTGCAACAAATGTACATTAATCTATAGACAAATTCTAGGCAGATCCGAGATATTTCATGGCAAATATGGACTGTAATCTAAAAATTTCTTTTTATTAAAAAGGGAAGCAAAGATCTTATAGTTCGTAATAATAATACTCTAAATTTCTACCCACTTCATTTTTCTGAACCTAATGCATAATTTTAGAGGTAGCCCAAAGGGTTATAATATGGTACAATTAAATGTGAATATTGAACAGATTTTACAGAACAAAATAGTTAACAATGAACAAAACAAATTTTAAGCTCTTGGAGACGGTCAGTGCAGCTTAGCAAGCTTTGAAATGACTCCAATGTTGTCAGAAACATGATGTGGTTTTACTGTCATGGGTTTTAAAAATTATGGAATTCTCCTGTGAAAAACACAAATTTGTAAATATTAAAAAGTCATAGTTTACTTGTCACAGCAAGGTACTTCGTGTGACGACCCTGAGCAACCAGTTTTCCAGTCTTCTTCCTTAAGTCAACAGTAACAAAAGCAATTGCCCTCCCAACACGAAGAACCTTGCCTTCTATTTCAATCTCTTCCTGCRTTGGAGAAAAGATAATTTAACACTAACATATGGTAYAAGCAGCTAAAGTTAAGAGAGCTCAGATATCCATAACATAAAGGGTGTTCAAGATATACCCCTGACTTTGCAGCATCAAGATAAGAGACATTGATTTCAACAGAAACACCTGACGATTTGGCTCCCGTGGTGAAAATTGCAGCAGACCCTATAATATCAACAAATGCTGCAATAGCTCCACCATGCAGAAAATTTCCAGAGTTCTGTAAAATCAAAGGGAAATGCTGTTAGATAAGCTATCTAGAAGGTTGATGCCCTAATTTAGTCATTCAAGTGTACCTGCCTATCATATTGGAGTCTGTGTAACAATGTCAGTGGAAGTTATGTGCGTGTATGGGAGTTGGACTGGTGACCAAATGCTGGCACAAACCACAGAAGATACTCTCACCGGCAGATGACCTTTAAGGAATAAATCAATGTCAAGCATGCCTACCTATGGCAGCGTTAGAATTCAAATTTCATGCAGATTCCAGACAGCAGATTATGGGAAGGAGAAGAGAGAAACAGATTCAGTCACGAATATTTCATTCTTCATCAAAACTTATTGCATACATGACATTTTCTTTTATTTTTAGTAGTTCTCTAACTAATTGACATTTTCTTTTATTTTTAGTACTTCTCTAACTACTTATGATGTGGATCTACCTATGACATCGACAGTACATGGATACTAGGCATTTTGTACGATACTACCACTTATCCTCTATCCACAAAAAGACGTAATTTTACAGCTCTGATAAGAGAAATATCCCATCCATTTGTATGCCTTTCTTGTTGAAGCTTTGTGCTTGCAAGTATTGTAATGGTTGGGGGTCAGTGTGGATGATGGTCTCCTTCCCAATAAATAAGGCTTCCACTTCTTGACAGCCTGCACCAAGCCATAGAGTTCCTTATCATATGTAGGGTAGTTCAGGGATGGTCCATGAAACAACTCAAAATAATAGAAGGCAGGCTTACATCCTTACCTCAGGACTTCTCCCGTAGCATAACCACTTGCATCTATATGCACTTCAAAGGGCTTCTGCAAATTGGGTAAAGCCAGTGCTGAGGCTTGGCTGATCTTATGCTTCAGTTCTTCAATTGTAATGGCCCAATTTGCTAAAGAATTATACCAATAAAAATTTAGCCAAGTAATAGCCCGACCTACTAAAGGAAATACAAAATTTCCATAACATATCCAAATAACCATTGAATCTTTATTGAAATTCTTACTGAGAAGCAATGAGAGGTAAGGAACTTACCTGTGATGAAGAACCCATCTTACCTGTAATCCGGTGACTTGAGGAACATAGCCATTACCATGATCATTGACCTGGAAATTGCAACAAAAAGTGGGGGATGACTCTCCACCCAACCGTAGACCTTGCCACTTAAATCTTTAGTAACAGGTCACCCTCGAGCCCCCAATCTACTACCATGCCAATGATTATTTAGCCTTCTCTCTCCCTAGTTTAACCAAGAGAGAGATGTGCAAAAGAGAGATGTCCTTTTCTCATTTTTTCCTCTTTATATAGAGTCCATCCATGGTAACGAACTGGATCCCTAGGATCCTTTATTTATTTATTTATTATATTTTAGGGTTTCTTTCCAATTTCCGTAACTTATTTTACCATTTTCTTTAATTACCCAAGTATCCATAATAAGTACTTATTATGAAACTCCCCCTTTAGGGTAATTATTATATATTGCTTTATTATTATTTATTCATATAAGTACTTATTATGACCATTTTAGGAGTATTATTATATTACTTTAATATTATTATTTATTTATATATTTAATAATAATATGGGGCATGACATACACCCTCCTTCAAGGAACTTCATAGCTCACCAATCCTCCACAACACCCTATGTTAGCTCCTGTACATTCCACGACACCCTCTGCTAGACTAGTATAAAGCCACCCAAGTGATTGTTATCGCACAGTTTGTACTTAGATGTAAAGGAAAGGTAAAAGAAGACAAACTGAAGTAACGGGAGACTATCCTATCACTGTCACCTCAATAGAATGTCCCTTTCTATCTAGGGTGTGTAATGTCCCCACTTTGGGACATCAGCACAGTGCAGAGAGTTATGATGACCAGAGTAGCCAAATGGAGGTTACAGCGAGTACACGGGTTATTGAGAGGCATTGTGGGGTCCAGCTTGCATTGCTCATCATATTCCATCATTATGAGCCATTCCGCACAGGTTGTCTTTGGTTCCGTTGCATCCCGACGATTTCCATGATTTTGACTATTTTGAGCTATAAGTCAATGAAATTCACTGAAGAGGTCATTTTGGGCACATTTCTTGGAGGAACCTCTCAGTGTAAAAGCTCATTGGAATCGGGAGAAGCAACACTACAGGATGGGATGGCTAGAAGTGACTTTCAGTGGCTAGGGAAGCCACAAGGAGAGATAAGGATCTTTTTAGAGGTAAAAAGGTTAATTAATTAATTAAAGTGACTTAATTAATTAATTAAATATTAATAAAATGAAAGTCACTTTGGAGGGACAAGGTGAGCCAAAAGTATAAAGGAAAGGCAAGGGCCTCTTCTGAGAATTCATGTATGTTTATCTTTTGATTTCTGGCTTCTAGCTAGTGAGCCCAACATTGGGGGTTTTGAGGGTTTTGACTTAACAAACCCTAGAGGACGATTCGGTGGTGAAAGATTCCACCTAGCTTGTCCCAAGCTTGGTCTCGGAGATGCAATACTCTCCCACACCATTCTAGTCAGATCTACATCAG
>JASDQU011400560.1:29642-52440 GCA_032191745.1 Picea mariana | reverse complement strand
GGTTACACTTTGTTTAGTGTCGGAAGAATGGCCCAGGATGGGGAATAGTCCAGGACAGTCATTCCTTAGGGCAGACTCATTCCCTCCAGGTTACACTTTATTTAGTGTCGGAGGAATGGCCCAGGGTAAGGAATGGTCCAAACATTTCTCGAGGGCAGACTCATTCTCTCCAGGCTACACTTTGTTTAGTGTCGGAGGAATGGCCCAGGGTGAGAAATGGTCCAAGCTCAGAAATCAGAAACAATCCTTCTTCCTTGGTTGAGAAGAATGGGGCAGATAGCCCATTGTTGATATTCTATATTGACGGCAGACATTCTTTCAAATCTCACAGACGTGAGTGAAAGACTAGCCCAGATAATTATTGTTGATATTCTATATTGAGGGCAGACATTCTTTCAGATCTCACAGATGTGAGTGAAAGATTGGCCCAGATGATCATTGTTGATATTCTATATTGAGGGCAGACACTCTTTCAGATCTCACAGACGTGAGTGAAAGATTGGCCCAGTTGATTCAGTT
The DNA here is from genome assembly GCA_032191745.1 of Picea mariana. Taxonomy (NCBI): domain Eukaryota; kingdom Viridiplantae; phylum Streptophyta; class Pinopsida; order Pinales; family Pinaceae; genus Picea; species Picea mariana. The sequence continues at coordinate 51,921 of JASDQU011400560.1, read as the reverse complement.
TTTATGATAACATTGTTTCTATGCAAATGAAGACTATTGTGGTGGCAGACATTCTTTCAGATCTCACAGACGTGAGTGAAAGATTGGCCCAGATGATACAGTTTTTATCATAATATTGTTTCTATGCAGGATGCTCTCATATGTTTGTTATGAAGACTATATGATAGTAGATGAGGAATATTGTAGTGAATATGTTTCACCGTTTGCAACCATACGTTGTTGATCAAGTACTTATGTATTACTTGATGTGGTAGTGAACCATTGGATTGTAGTTATGTACTACTATGAATAGACACAAGTGTGTTCTATCCTTGTTCTGATTGCCTTGAAGACTATCAGCAGTTTATTGGAGATAATGATCATTCAGATGAATGATCAACAGAGATTTTCCAAACGGAAAATAGTTCAGAGCTTTTACTCCTCTTGTATCACTCCATGGTGAGAGTGACTTATCCAGCATCATATCTAATTACTCAGATGAAGTATGGTTTCGAGAATTGATGCAGCTGATGGTGATGGTGATGCTCATGATCTAGTCATGAAATAGTCCAGATGACTATATTGATGCTACTGGGTAAATGGTATGTTTTGTGCTCAAGACCATTACCTGTAAATACCTCTCTAGCTAGGAGGGAGTGTTAATATTATGGTAGTTGCGGGAGGTATTTACCCCCACGTGTGAACTTGACGAGAATAGAAGACTCTGGGAAGCAAGAGAAACCCTAATGAGTTGGCTAATAACCCTAGAAGCCTTGTCGGATCAAGAAGATAATTTATATTAGGCTATCAACCTCCAAGAGAAGAAGTCGGCCAGAATTAATAATAATATACTGAACAGACACATACCCAGAAGGAGAAGTCGGCCCCAACAAAACTGGCAGGATTACTATAAATACAAGGCGCCAGTTCTCATTTGCAGCATCTCAGAATTGAATTTTTCCAGTTGGTGCGCACTGCAGTTGCAGTCTGGTGCGCAGGTTTGGAGGAGGGTTGCAGGTGCAGTTGCAGCAGCAGCTAGTTTCCGTTTTGGCTTGAATATCTCTTGGCTAGGGTTTGGACTATCTGATCAGCTTTTTGTGATGCGCTATCCTTGGGGATTGATGCGCTACTCTTTGTTTGGCTATCTAGCCTAGGGTTTGCTTCCGGAGTAATTCTCAGTCAAGGTTAAGGTGCTCAGAGGGAGGCTTCGGCCTATGGTTGGGTGACGAAGGTATCGTCAATGGTAAAACGAGCACACCATCTTCTATATTCTAACATCTAGATCATTGATTAAGTCCCAAATTGCATTCTTATAACCTTTCAATCTCTCAGATTTGCAAGCAAATTTATTCTTCAATTGTTGTATGACCAAATCTGAATCCCCTTTGATATTTAGACATTTAACCCCCCTATCTCTGCAAAGTTCTAAACCAAGGAGCAAAGCTTCATACTCACTACATTATTGGTTGCATCAAACTCCAATCTATAAGCAAACTTTGACACTTTACCATTTGAAGCTTGAAGGACAATTCCAGCACATTTTCCTGCTCTAGAAAAAACACCATCAAAGTTAATGTACCACACTTTGTCTAACTCATTTTCTTGAACTTTATCTTCTAGGGGCACAATGGAGTTAGACAAGATGGCATAATTACCAAGACCCTCATCATCATACGTTAACTCATTTTTGAGGTTCTTGGGGTCTTCCACATGGTATTTTCTATACACTTCCCTAGTCAACTTAAAAGTGCTTCCATCTGGAGTAGGGAGGGTGGCATAAGATAGATCCATTTGTAAACTACCACACAAATCTGCAGTTGCCTTTCTATTCAACAACATTCCCCAAAGATCTGGAACATCAATCACTACAATATCCATTTCAATCATAATATCCGGAAATACTGTTAAGTGCACTTGCAAACCCTTAATCAATCCATATATTTCAATTGTTTGACTCTCCAAGGCACAAATGTTATGATAAGGTTGAGATATTCATAAGTTTAACTATTCCATTACTTTCTTAGTCATAACATTAGAGCTAGCTCCTAAATCTAGCATGCAATTGTGTAACACTTTGTCATTCACAAGTAGAGAAAGGTAGAAAGGCAAATTCTTCTCATTTTTCCTATCCCAATTCTGTAAAATCATTGGTGCATCCTGGTAGGCCACGGCTGGTTGCTTCTGCACAACACTTTTAGGGGGTTCTTCTATGGCTTTAAGTAGTTTTTCCTTTTGAGAAGGGATCTTCATAATTTCTGATAGAAAACCTTGATAGAAAACTAAGAAGTGTGAGAAGATCTTGATAGAAAACCCTTTCTTGAGACTATCCCAACAACACCTTAGAGGCAAACCTACAAAACTCAAACACTATGTGAGGTATAACAATAGATAACATGTGAGAGTAAGCTAACACAATGAAGTACTTCACAATATCAACTACTCTACATATATAGATCATCAACAATACTATTGATGTATCTACTCAAGAAAACTACTTTGCCCAAGAATCTACTCAAAACCATACACAATGTCAAAAATGAACAATGTCACCTCATATGAAAGAAGCAAATCAGAATACTCTTGATTACTCCAAATCCTCCAAAGCTTTTTATTAATCCAACTGGGAGAGCCTTGCAGCAACAAATTGCTCGAATGCTCTCAAGAGAAAAATGGGATGAATGTATGATGGCAAGAGCAAGAGAGTGGGGTGAAATTTCTGTAGCATAACCTTAGCTCAAAGAATGGTGAAGAAATGAGTGAGGGGAGGTCTTCATTTATACTTGGAAGGGCAAAGTGACCCCTCTTGGATGCATGCCAAGTGTTGCAACCCAGCCATTTGAGAGAATCTCAATGAGGGGGGTGCACCACTTAAGGTTTTGGTGTGGATAGATGATGTGGAATTGATGTGGAGTGTGTGGGACCAAGCAAGGATGAGGTGGTGGGCTAAGAGGGGCGCACTACACATGGGAGGGGCCCACAAACCATTTAAATGGATTTTCCTAAGGCTTATGGGTGAAGGGGGGCGCAAATCCCCCTAGGGGGCGTGAGGAAATGAAGGAGTGGACAAGTGAGGGGGGTACAAAGGTTGTACGGTGGGTTGGGTAGGCTAGGTATCATTTTTCTTGCTCTTATCCACCATCACACTAACCCATTAACTCATATTTACAAAATTTACATTTTTGACTTAGCAATAAAAATTGTTGTTTTGAGTGACTCTGACTCCGGGTGGACAAAAGACTAGCAAAACTTGTTCGAATGAGTTGAAATTTGGTCTAAGGGTGTAGGGGGTGCCTTTCCATTTTATTTGAGCACAAATACCCCTATCAAAAGCCCAAGGACCTAGTTTTTACAATAATTGCTCAAAAACATTTAATTAATTAAATAATTAAAATCTCAACCTTAAGAAAAATAATTAAATTTAATTAATTGAAAAAAACCTATCTAGACTCGACGAAATTCCTCGAAACTTTCTACAATGTCTAACATGGTCATTTACATCATTCTTAAACAATAGCTACCAAAGGATGAGACCATTAGAACGTCATTCACCACTTTGGAGGAATTATTGCAAGTGTGAGGAAAAAACTCAAGGGAAATCAATCAGGCTGAAAAGCTCAATTGGCAACCTGAGGATAAAAAACCCTCGGTGAAAAGAACTCTCCCACTGAAAACATCACAAGGTACCTGACCTAACTATGATCCATGCAGACCTATTACATTATTAACCCATGCATGGGTGCGGAAATTTCGTTTATAAAACCTGTGTTGGAGGCATAAATTGCCCAATAGAACAAAATTGTCTTCAACATATTTGCATCTGATGATGCATATCTTCATGGCACATGGAGTTGACCCCCTAGTTGAATAGGCAGTCAACAAAAGGTGTGCCGCTTATTTATCCAGTCAGATGTCTAAAGATCCTTGTACAAGAATTCAGCAAGCAGAGATCCTTGTAAATATTTAGATTATTTAAAAATTTAAACCAAAATGCTATCTTCTATTTCATGGGAAAGAAATATATCCGACTCTAGTACCAAAAAGAAATAGGAAAATAAAAAATAAGGACTTGGAAGTTACATTAAAATTACACACAAATTATTGTTTTAGATTCTTCAATTCAATATATTATACACAATTGGGCACGCACATTTTCATATCCATAACATAAATAGATCTGCCTGAAAATTGACTTTATGTATATAACGAACAAGGAACAGCTGGGCCTTACATGCAACCTCTTTTTAATAATTCAAATTTGTCTACCACTCGGACATGAGTCAAAATTCCAGCAAAATAAGAGTCTTGGAATGTATGTTTTCCACATTTGAATAATGGCAGTCATAATGTGGATGTTCATTTGGCACACTATAACTTCAAATGGAAAAGGGGGAATTTCATAAAAACATATAATTCATCATGCCTGCAATGACTCATAATAGCAAGATAATGTTCCTGTTCCTTTTGCTAACAAGGAAAAACTCTCGTTCCATCGCTTGCTTCTCTTCAAAGGTGAACTGGAAACCAGGTCAAAGCTGTCCGCTGAACACCTACTTTACCTATTGTTTTTTCTTCTTCAGACATTATGGGAGCCATCTTGACAACTTTTCTGGGTTCTCAGCAGATCCCTTATAATCTATCCCTTGAAATATTATAACTATTGCTTAAAATCGTCCCCATTCTTTCCAAACTGGTAGTCTGTTCTCCTCCCCTGGAACCCTCTATGAACCTGCAATGTTGATAGAGCTATTTTTCACCAAAATGTCCTGCATCTCAGGTGACTTCAATTTATATGCCTATAATTGTGACGCTTCTTTATTTTTCAACTTGGTGCTCCAAATATTTTAACATTTTTGGCACTTGTTGAGAAATAAATTTTTACCCCACAATATGTTCGATAGTATGAATTCTTATCTTTCACCTTTGACACAACGAGTCAGAATACATAGTTGCATGAGCCTTTCTTTTGTGCATCCAAGACCAACTCTCTAAGCAAATCTTGATACAACGAAATACTAAAGTTTGGAGATTTCCCCATCACAATACTCTGTGTAACCAATCAGAGTATTATTACAGATCTGTGACCAATTTCTTCTGGACGGGAACATCTCTAAGAGTGGGTTTGTGTCATCCTAATAATTTTCCCCAAATTCATAGGTTTTGTATCAATAATTTTCCCCAAATGCATTATCATTACCCCATCTCCATCATCTTCCTCTGTACCTCTTAATCCCTCCCAAGTGTCTGAGGAGTTGACTCATAGATCAAGCTACATCTATTACTTATAAGAATTCTTTGACTATAAATTTTATTCATGTACCTTTCCCAAAAATTATCACAATGACTTACAAACAGCCTTCATATATTCATAATCTCAACACAAACCTGAATTCGCAAATCAAAATTAAAGAAAGAAATATTCTAATTTCATTGTTGGAGTATATTTAAAACTTCTAACACAACTCGAGAAATCAGGAAAATCAGGAAAAAATCAGCAAAAGAATCAACGAAATTTGGTAGGCATACACTCAAACCCGAAAAACTCAGAAAACTCAGCAACCTGAAAAGCTCAGAAAAAATTAAAAATCAAAGATTTTTGCAACACAATTTGCAACAAATGTACATTAATCTATAGACAAATTCTAGGCAGATGCGAGATATTTCATGGCAAATATGGACTGTAATCTAAAAATTTCTTTTTATTAAAAAGGGAAGCAAAGATCTTATAGTTCGTAACAATAATACTCTAAATTTCTACCCACTTCATTTTTCTGAACCTAATGCATAATTTTAGAGGCAGCCCAAAGGGTTATAATATGGTACAATTAAATGTGAATATTGAAAGGATTTTACAGAACAAAACAGGTAACAATGAACAAAACAAATTTTAAGCTCTTGGAGACAGTCAGTGCAGCTTAGCAAGCTTTGAAATGACTCCAATGTTGTCAGAAACATGATGTGATTTTACAGTCATGGGTTTTAAAAATTATGGAATTCTCCTGTGAAAAACACAAATTTGTAAATATTAAAAAGTCACAGTTTACTTGTCACAGCAAGGTACTTCGTGTGACGACCCTGAGCAACCAGTTTTCCAGTCTTCTTCCTTAAGTCAACAGTAACAAAAGCAATTGCCCTCCCAACACGAAGAACCTTGCCTTCTATTTCAATCTCTTCCTGCATTGGAGAAAAGATAATTTAACACTAACATATGGTATAAGCAGCTAAAGTTAAGAGAGCTCAGATATCCATAACATAAAGGGTGTTCAAGATATACCCCTGACTTTGCAGCATCAAGATAAGAGACATTGATTTCAACAGAAACACCTGACGATTTGGCTCCCGTGGTGAAAATTGCAGCAGACCCTATAATATCAACAAATGCTGCAATAGCTCCTCCATGCAGAAAATTTCCAGAGTTCTGTAAAATCAAAGGGAAATGTTGTTAGCTAAGCTATCTAGAAGGTTGATGCCCTAATTTAGTCATTCAAGTGTACCTGCCTATCATATTGGAGTCTGTGTAACAATGTCAGTGGAAGTTATGTGCCTGTATGGGAGTTGGACTGGTGACCAAATGCTGGCACAAACCACAGAAGACACTCTCACCGGCAGATGACCTTTAAGGAATAACTCAATGTCAAACATGCCTACCTATGGCAGCTTTAGAATTCAAATTTCATGCAGATTCCAGACAGCAGATTATGGGAAGGAGAAGAGGGAAACAGATTCAGTCACGAATATTACACTCTTCATCAAAACTTATTGCATACATGACATTTTCTTTTATTTTTAGTAGTTCTCTAACTAATTGACATTTTCTTTTATTTTTAGTACTTCTGTAACTACTTATGATGTGGATCTACCTATGACATCGGCAGTACACGGATACTAGGCATTTTGTATGATACTACCACTTTTCCTCTATCCACAAAAAGACAATTTTACAGCTCTGATAAGAGAAATATCCCATCCATTTGTATGCCTTTCTTGTTGAAGCTTTGTGCTTGCAAGTATTGTAATGGTTGGGGGTCAGTGTGGATGGTCTCCTTCCCAATAAATAAGGCTTCCACTTCTTGACAGCCTGCACCAAGCCATAGGGTTCCTTATCATATAGGGCAGTTCAGGGATGGTCCATGAAACAACTCAAAATAATAGAAGGCAGGCTTACATCCTTACCTCAGGACTTCTCCCATAGCATAACCACTTGCATCTATATGCACTTCAAAGGGCTTCTGCAAATTGGGTAAAGCCAACACTGGGGCTTGGCTGATCTTATGCTTCAGTTCTTCAATTGTAATGGCCCAATTTGCTAAAGAATTATACCAATAAAAATTTAGCCAAGTAATAGCCCGACCTACTAAAGGAAATACAAAATTTCCATAACATATCCAAATAACCATTGAATCTTTATTGAAATTTTTATTGAGAAGCAATGAGAGGTAAGGAACTTACCTGTGATGAAGAACCCATCTTCCCTATAATCTGGTGACTTGAGGAACATAGCCATTACCATGATCATTGACCTGGAAATTGCAACAAAAAGTGGGGGATGACTCTCCACCCAACCGTAGACCTTGCCACTTAAATCTTTAGTAACAGGTCACCCCCGAGCCCCCAATCTACTACCATGCCAACAATTATTTGGCCTTCTCTCTCCCTAGTTTAACCAATAGAGAGATGTGCAAAAGAGAGATGTCATTTTCTCATTTTTTTCCTCTTTATATAGCGTCCATCCATGGTAATGAACCGGATCCCTAGGATCATTTATTTATTATATTTTAGGGTTTTTTCCCAATTTCCGTAATTTATTTTACCATTTTCTTTAATTACCCAAGTATCCATAATAAGTACTTATTATGACACCCCCCCTTTAGGGTAATTATTATATATTTTTTTATTATTATTTATTCATATAAGTACTTATTATGACCATTTTAGAAGGATTATTATATTACTTTAATATTATTATTTATTTATATATTTAATAATTATATGGGGCATGACATACACCCCTCCTTCAAGGAACTTCATAGCTCACCAATCCTCCACAACACCCTCTGTTAGCTCCTGTACCTTCCACAACACCCTCTACTAGACTAGTATAAAGCCACCCAAGTGACTACAACAGGCATCGAAAGTCCACATCACAATACCAGGGAAACGTGAGTACTCTCTAGGCATCATTCCCGACTTTTGGAACCAGACTTAAAGTCTATCGGTCTATCTGGAGCCCCAAGGCTCAAGACCTCATCTGCCCAAGCAGACATCTGGATCAGTACTCATGTACACCAGACATCTCGAAAGGTTGATCTAAACTCCCTCCACAACTTCCAGGTACATCCCCAAGCATCGAAGTCCAATCCCACAACACCACTGACAGGCAATGCTCTAGCCATTCTTCGGGACTTCGGCATCACAAATCCAATACAAGGCATACGAATTACTGGCATAAGTAGTAGATTGAGTTGTCCCCAACCCATAAGATGTCATTTGTAATATTCTCTTTCGTGGTTATGGGCTCCCATGAGATCATCAAATAACTTGGCCCTCTCGGCCCACTGGTGGATATCCTCTCAATCACCACCTCACAACATGCAATCAATGCATTAGTCATAATACCAACATCTCAAGGAGTCCACATGTTAGCTCTAAAATGTCATCATGATAATACAACATCACTATCATGTTAACATCATGAACATAATAATCATCTCAAAACATTACCATGATTCATCAACAAAATCAATTTCACTAGCCTGCATAAATAACAATGAATACAAACTTTTATATCTAAGAGATATCATCAAAATATCCTTCTACCATATGGATCTTCCTGGTTAAGTTTATCATCTTGGGCTAGATCATTCATACCATGAGTGCTAGATTCTCATAAGGATACCAATAGTTTTTCAACACTCATTACCTCTTCTTTCAACCAGAAGATTGACAATTTAGGGGATAAGTCTAATCACCCTATCAAATGCCAAGTTTCCCATTTAATTCATTTCATATTTCTTTGAGCACACGAGCATTTAATTAGTTTATGTGCATAAAGTCACTCAATAATGCCAAGACACCTAGTCAATGACATGAAATCTAACCTTTTTCCATTAAGTTCATCAGCCCAAACATCAATGATCATATCCACAATAAACATGCTTGATAGCAAAGGGAAGAGTCTCAAAGCAACTATCCCTCCCATCTTTGATTCCACTCCAATATGGAATATCCATTGTTTATGTTCTAAGTTCTAACATAGTACCAATTAGAAGCATGTGGTACATGATTTATGTAATTGATTGTCCTCACCTAGTCAATGTTAAAAAAATTAGCCCTCAAACACTTAGTCAATAATAGATTTTGACCTCCAATAGTTATTCATCAATAAATCAATGGAATCACATGCATTTTACTAGAACTATGAGCAGAAATACAAGTGACTAAGTAATCTGGAAAATTTAGCAGTGGAAAATAAATGAACAATGAACAACATTCAACCACATTTGACAAAAGGAATTTTATGGGCAAACGCCACTGGAAAAACCTACAAGGGGAAAACCAATCAAGGAGATTTCTTCTTATTGAGCTCAAGGAAAAATTCTAATTTTACAGCAGCAATATTATTAGCATTAAATACATCAACTTATCAACTTATCTCACTAAATCTGCACAAAACACCTAGATTTTTGTGCCCAAACTAGTTGTCTCGATTTTTGTGCAACTGTATGGTCTTGTACAGCAAAAATACAACAGTATGGCCCTCGAACTTTGTGCCCATATTTGACTGTACTATACAGTCAGCTGTATGGATTTCACCCAGCAAAACACCTCAGAAATTGTGCCAAACATCAACAGAAAGGCTGCCTCGATTTTTGTACTTTAACTCAGTTGTACGGCCAGCAATAAATGTTGTACGGCTCACCTTCAGCTATTGTACAGTATAGGACTATATTAAATGTTGAAAATCTTCTTGGAATGTGTGCCAATCCCCTCTTGTTGCTACTCTTTCCCTCAGCTCAAACTCTCTCTTGGAAATCGTGCCTCTTCACTTTCCCTCCAAGCTCTCCTCAAAAAGTGCACCCCACTCTCCCTCAAGTGTTGCCTTTATGCACTCATCAATGAGTAATTGCCCTAACCCTTGGTCTTCCAAAGAGATAGACAGTCAAGATTAGATCTTTCCCTCTTGAGATCAATGGTCCTAACTTAATCATTCGTTGAGTTCACTTAAATCACTTAAGTGACCCATGCACTCATAAAGTCACTTTTACCCATTAAATATTAAAAGGCTCAACTTGACTTTATAAAATCACTTTATAAACTCACTTAAGAGAAACATTTGCTCAATCTCTTCTACATGTTGGGCATCGCCAATGCAGAAGTACCTCTGAGCTACAAAATCTAACACTCCCTCATAGCGAGGGAGGTACTTCTGGTACCTCCACCAAAATTTGTCTCCAACTCCATCATCTCATATGTTGTTGTAGTTGCTCCCTCTGAACTAGAAGCCTCTGCTCCCACTTCACTGGAAGCCTCTGCAGCTACCTCCACTGATCTTTGAACTTAAGACATGCTCCTAGGAGTCTCCTCACACTCCTAAGCATCCATTTGTGTCATCTCATACCTGTTGAGTCCTCTGAGCTACTGGAAGAAGACTGAGTCCCCGGTATCAACTCCCTCTCCTGTGCAACCTACTCACTCTCTGACATTGACACAGACTCTGAATCTAGGAATCCACTAGATCCAACCACAAACTATCCCAGCAACCTGTACAACCTCTCATGCCTGACACCAAGCAATACTATTGTGTCTGGAGTTGCTCCCTCTGGATATAGAAACACTCGTCCCAAAAGAATACAACTCCAAATCCATCAATCTCCAAAGTTGACACTGAGAGAAAGTTTACTGTCATCTCTGGAATAAACAACACCTCGACCACTTCGAGAAAGCATCTTGACTCTAGCTGGACTCTAACACTTCCAACCCCCTTCACTCCAAGTTGTGAGTCGGCCCCACTATCCACAAAGCAGTCTGAGTCTATTTCTGAAAAACTAAGGAACACTAACCTCATTCCTGTCGTATGTCGAGAAGCTCCACTATCCACAAACCACACTTCGATGTCCTCGAACATTGGACAACCATTGCCTAAAGGGTAGGTCATCAGAAAGAATTCCTTTTCGAATTTCTCAGTGAACTCGGCAACCTCAGTTGATGCTATTACCTTTGGTTCATGCTTCTTCTTCTTCTTGTTCGAACAATGATTAGTGTAGTGGCTAGTCTTGTGACATGCAAATCATTTCACTTTGCTCATGTCTTTCGTCTTGTCTTTGCTCTTTCCCACAAGAGCAATATCCTTCTCGTCTATGCCACCATCTTCCCTCTCCTGATCTCTACTCTAAGAACCCTCCCAGATCTCTTCCCAGGTAAAGTCATCGAGAGCTTCTCTCTCCCCACCACACACTTCATGAAAGCCTCCCACTCTTTGGTGAAGCCCTTGAGGGCTATGCACACCAATTTTGAGTTTGTAATAATTTCTTCGACAGCTACCAACTCATCCTTCACCTATGCAATTCTGGTGAGGTAGGAGGCCACACTCTCTCCCTTGGCCATGCCAGTACTGTTGAGCTTGTCCCTAAGAGCCATTTTCCAGTTCTCGTTCTTTGCCTCATACAATTTTTTTAGTGCATCCCACATCTCTGTGGTTGTCTGCTTCTCAGCCAAATTTGGAATCAGGTGGCCTCTGACTCCATCCAAGATTATTCTCTGAGCCCTTGCTTCCTTCACCTCATGGATGTCTAGAAAAATGGGATCTAAAGTAGGCACTATCACTGTGGTATTCGCAAACGCCCACAACATGTTCTCCTTGAGAGGACTTGCAATCCTCACCTTCCATTGAAGGTAGTTGGAGATCCCCTTCAACCTATCCTCATACCTAATACTGGAAGCCATCTTTGTCCAACTGACAAAGACCCTTTCTTCCCCTTCTTCTTCCAAGCAAAAGCCCCGGCAAATCACTGCTATCCAAGTGCCAAACTTTGTCCATTGAACCTCAGAGCCCAAGCTCTGATACCATGTTAAAAAAATCAGCCCTCAAACATTTAGTCAATAATAGATTTCAACCTCCAATAGTTATTCAACAATAAAGCAATGGAATCACATGCATTTTATTGGAACTATGAGCAGAAATACAAGTGACTAAGTAATCTGGAAAATTTAGCAGCGAAAAATAAAAGAACAATGGACAACATTCAACCACAATTGACACAAGGAATTTTTTGGGCAATGCCCCTGGAAAAACCCACAAGGGGAAAACCATTCAAGGAGATTTCTTCTTATTGAGCTCAAGGAAAAATTATGAGTTTACAACAACAAAATTATCAAAATTAACTACAACAACTTATGTCACTAAATCTGCACAAAACACCTCGATTTTTGTGCCCAAACTAGTTGTCTCGATTTATGTGCAACTGTACAGTCCTGTACAGAAGAAATACAGCAGTACACCATGTTATCGCACAGATTGTAGGTTGGGAAAAGCCCTACCCAATCAACAATAGTGTGACAACTATAGGAGTAACTACCCACTGTCACCTTAGATATATACTCCCCTCGCTTTAGTGATGATAAATCACCACAAGGGGGGAATCTCGATAACCCTAGGGGGATTGAGATGGAAAGTGAAGTAATGGAAAGTGGAACACCTATAGGCCAAGTTTGGAAGTGGAAAGAGGTTTGGAAAGGGACTTCTTGATGAGGGTAGGTTGCCAAAGTGGAGTGTACCTACAAGAGAGTATTGTACCTACCCGAGACAAGACAATTTATAGAAATACAAGCTGGAAAATCAAAGGAACAAGCAAGTGAAGCTTGTTGTCCTAAATTGCATCAGTAAACAAATATATATATCAGCAAAGAAAAGAGTTGTTAACTGCAGAATTAACCATCAAAAGCACCAAATATTTATTGGACAATGAAGCACTAAACAAGTAGATAATTTTCCAATACTTTAGCATAAACTTTGATGGTAAAATGAGACTACAAAATTATGTTATCAGGAGTATATTAGGGCAGCCAATTGACTGTAGCAAAAGATTTGCTACAGCAACAACTTCTACTCAAAGAAATCAGCAAACAACTTGCCCAAAAGATAGCCAATACCAAGTAGATTAACAATAGCAGGTAGCCAACTATTTTCAATCGTAGAAGAGAGAGATATAAGAGATTAATGAGTGATTTTGCAGCAGCCCTAGTGGCTCTAGCATAAGTTTATAACAGCAGTAAGAAATCTTTGGCTAAGCAAGATGCCCTAGTGGCTCAAGCAAGCTAATAGCATGTAGAATTGATTCCAATTTAGACAAATGCAATATCTCAACAAATCACATTTTCCAATGCAATGATTTTGTTTCTCCAATGCAATTTCAGATTAGTGCTTTAATCTATTGGGTTATGGAGTCTTGGTTGTAAGAGTTGGATCCACTACTTCTCTAGGGGTGTAAGCCCTTTTACTCATGTTGTCGTCCTTATACACACTTGCAAACGTGAGCCAAGTCCTGCTCACTTAGTGTGTCCTTGGAGGCACAATGCCTAGGTTCAAAGCCCAAGTTGTCACTTTGGCTTGAACCTTTTCCGTCTAGGCTTACTCCTAGGGAAGCCAAGGGGGGTAGTCCCTAGTTTCTAGATAAGATTTATAGTTAAGTTCTAGGAGTTGTTTTTAATTTGTTAAGGCTTGGGGGAATCTAACCTATGATGCTAAGGCAGCAATGCAAGATGCAAGAGATTGTTATGTCAAGCAAAACATTTCCCTAGGTCAACTAAGACTAGTGCCTAAGGTTGGGCAAAGGGTCAACTAGAGTTAGAGGGTGTTTCGTTACAATAAGATTACAAAAGAATAGTTATTCCACAAAATTGCTAGATACAAGTACTTACAACAAAGAATGTTAAATATACAGTGATACAATGTAACAAGCTAACCACGTTTTGTTTGTATATGCAGGATATAAAGGAGATCAAAGCATTGTCATCATCAACATTCACACTTTACAAGGATACTCAGAAAATTTAGAAATTAAATCTTAAGTGTCCTATAATGATTAAAATACTCAACACCTTTAGTTATTTAACCCACAAAGTTTTATTAGATGAAAGATTGAATTACAAGTATTAAGCCCAAGGTTTAATTTACTTAGTGAGTTAAAGGTTCTTAAGATTGCAAGATTTTAATTACCCTTATTAGGTGTTTCACCGAAAACCTCCATGCTCAAGAAGTGAGGCAATGAAGCCTAACCGAGCTTCACAGATCAACCCTAAGAATTGAGTTTTTATGGAAAGGACATCGCGCGCCGTGAGACCGTCCCCGTTCTAGCACCTTTCGTTGCCCTCCTCAATCCCTGTTTTAGATGGTGAAATGGTGGTTCAAGGTACCCTATTAAGTCTATTAAGTACATATATCAATTGGTTAGACTTTTAGGTGTATTAGAGAGTGTTTTGGTGACTTTTAATTGCCTTAAATTGGTGATTTAATGTCAAAACCGAAACTTTTATGAGCTTAAAAAGTGTGTTGTTTAAGCATAAAATTTAAGCACTTAACACATGTTTAACATGAAAGACCAAGCTGAATAATGATTTAGTTTGTCACCATGATTAAACCATTAACACGAAGAAGCTTGTTATGAAAAGAATACTAAAGCACAAGGGCAAGGACAACTTGCCAAAGAGAAGAAAAGATCCAAGCTTATACCACTTATCTTGTGTTGTTAAAGCATTAAGTGTGAAAGAGGAGCTTGAAGAATTAAATGTGTGCCTACACTATCAACTTTATCCAACAATAATTAACTTTAGTGTGATGGCAAATGGCCTTTGTTATGAACATAAATATACATAAATAAATATTCATAACATAATAATTAATTAATAAATAATAATTATTAATAATGAAAGGACATGTCTCAAAGGACATGACTATTGATTAAGGGCACCCTTGCGTGGATATATAAACAAGCCCTCATTTTCATTTGTAATTATCTTATCTTATCTTACTATTCATTCTTATTACATATATATTTGTCCATATGGATTTGATTACTATATTCCAAATATTTTGGATAATTCTTGTGTGAGCGAACTTTGTTCGTCTCATTTGGTATCAGAGCTTCGTTTTTCTAATTCTGGCCTTTGGCCACTCTCTGTGCAAACCTTGTCTGAACCGACTTTTAGCCACACACAAAAAATTTCAGAATTTCTCTGATTGGTTGGTCTTTGACCATAAACGGGCCCTTGGCTACTTTTCATTTTGAAATCAAGTTCTGTTGAAGAAAAAGAAAACTAGAAGTTACTGTTAGAAGAAATAATTGTTCTGCTGCAAGCTTGAAGAAACCAAAAATAAAGAAAAAATAATAATTTTTGTAACTATTAAAAAAAAAAAAATAAATAAATAAAAATAAAAAAAAATCCGCTACATATGAGAAGACTATTACTGCAAGTTAAGAAGAAAATCAGAGATTGAGAATAAGAAGAGTGCACACAGTTTGAACGAATTGACAGTAATTGTTGTCCGTACAGACATTAAATTAATTGCAATCAACGTACAGTACATCCCACTCAACATCCATACACCATACCAAATCCGTACTACCTGCTAGGCGTATACACAAATTGTTGGTCCATACATTAGTTGTTTAAAAAAATTAATTGCTTGATCTACTTGTACCCATAGTAACTGCCATCCGTACGGAATCCGTACTAGTCCCCAACCGACAACCGCCACAATTTACAGCCACCGCACATATTCGTACTGTCCCTGTCAGCCTCCGTACGAATTGATGGGTACAAGCTGTAAATTGACCGTCGTACACAGTCATAAATTGACATTCTGTTGTTGTTGTACGATTTAATTGCAGAATCTGTACTTTTATCCACGTCAATACAGTCCATACAATCACGCCATACAGCCACCAAATTAAAAAAACAACGGTCGAATTAAAAAGAATAAAGCATCGAACAATTGCTACCACCACTGTGAGTAGATTCAATTGCAAGGTTGATTTAAAAAAAAAAAAACCTTCATACCGTAAACAATCCAAACCCTGCATGTAATAGTCGCATCACTCCAAAATCAAATAATTTAATTATTTGGATAACCACTTTTTAAACATTAATAATCCGTGGGTGGAATGATATAAGGCTCAACCATTACTTTCATTAACAAGAAAGTCAAGTTATTAAAGGAGTATTAATCATATTATATAATTCAATACATCATCCTAAGTCCCAATCCAAGTTATAAGAGGGGTCAAGTCAATTATAAAAGGAAATTCCATTTGATGTTTACGTACTTTTATAAAGTATAAAAAGGGGAACATTCTAAGTAAGAAAAATAAAAATTATTCAAGGTTTATTTAATTTTTGAAAATATTAAAATATATATATATATATATATATGAAAATTTGAAAATATTATAAAAAAGAGGTTATTTCATTATATATATATATATATATATATTCTAGAGAAGATAAAAGCTAGAGAAGTTTTTCAAGGAAGTTATTGAAGAATTTTTATTAAGGTGTAATTATAAGGTGAAAAAATTATTAAAAAAAAAGTATTTTATATAAGATATTTATTGATAAAGTGAAAGGAGTATAAGGAAAAGGAATTTTCTAAAAAGGATTGAAGAAACATTTAAAAAATCATTTATTATGGAAGGATATCAAGATAACTTAGAAATACAATCACGAATAATGGAAAGAGAACTAGGACATTATAAAGCGAGCAATAAAAAATTACAGTTTGAAATTGAGAAGGAAAAATATTTTAATGGGTTAACACGGAAAGATAATCACTACTTCAAAGAGCGTATTCGGGAACTCATTGCACAAAATGAAGAACTAAATACCGAAAGACAAAAACTGGACCAAGACTTACTAGAACAAGATGAAGAAATATTACGATTAAAAAATCACAGTGAAAAACTTCTTACTCAAATTAAGAAGTCAAGGGATACAAAACAACGTGTCCAAGAGTTGGAGCAAGAGAATCAAGATCTTGGGAAGAAATTATCAGTGAATGATGAAGAAGCTTCTCGTTTGAAGAACCTTAATAAAAAAATGCTTGAACAAATTAAAAAGATGAAAGATGAAAAGCCAGAGAATCGGAATATTATAAATAAAGTCGACAAATCAGAAGATGAAGAAGAAATTTCATGCCCAAGGGTTCATAATCAAAATTTATTAACTCAGATTAAAAAGTTGAAGCATGATAAGAAGACTTTACAAGAAAAGCTAGATCGCAAAACATCATTAGTTGATAAGGAAACGATGACAGACCCAATCAAACTTACAACTCAAAAGGCTGTGAATCCAACTGATGTAAAAAGGTCTTCAAATGTCGAAGAAGAAACAATCCTGGACCATGAAGAAAATTCAATTCCAAAAGTTAATCAACAAAAAACTACAAGTATACGAAGTAAGGATCAAGTTTCAAGAATGCCTTATCAACATCCTAATCACAAAAATCGATACTTTAGCCAATCCTTGTATCAACAGAAACAAATGACCAGTATGTCGAAGAATATTACTTCCACTACAAGTGACGCTCAAAGTAAAAGCTATCATGGGAGTCGAAATACATCAAGTTCTTTCCAAGAACCTTATAAACTCCCCATGCAGAAGATCGAATTAGGATGGGCAGACTCCTTTACAATGCGACAATTCTGCTCAGCACTTAGAAGATCCTATCGTCTCAGTTCCTCAACGATTACTAACTCAATAATGAAAAAGCATGAGACAATAATTACAAGATAAAGCAAGAGATTTAAGTCTTCCATAAGGTATGCTTTGAGGACAAAGCATTTTTAAGGGGAAGGCAATGTTATGAACATAAATATACATAAATAAATATTCATAACATAATAATTAATTAATAAATAATAATTATTAATAATGAAAGGACATGTCTCAAAGGACATGACTATTGATTAAGGGCACCCTTGCGTGGGTATATAAACGAACCCTCATTTTCATTTGTAATCATCTTATCTTATCTTACTATTCATTCTTATTACATATATATTTGTCCATATGGATTTGATTACTATATTCCAAATATTTTGGATAATTCTTGTGTGAGCAAACTTTGTTCGTCTCAGTCTTAAAGATATGATAGCATGAAAAGAAAACCACTTACTAAACCATTAAAGCATTATACGTTTAGTGTGTGTTGGATTAGAGCATGCAAACAAGATAGCTTATAACATGCAAATAGATTTAAGTAAGTTGATTATGCCCCAAGGGCTTAAGCCAAGGATTAATGTGTGGTGTGAAGAGATCTAGATCTAGAATATTTTAACCTTTAAAACATTAGACAAGATCAAAAGCACATTCCTTATCCTAGCCTTACGATTTTGGGGGTTTCTCTCCCAAGGTGTAGGCAATTACTTAAGATAGATAAGCTTGCAAGAAAAATGAGAAGCTAGCCAAGCAACTCAATGGCACAAGGTGGAGGCAAGCCTACCTTATTGTGCCAATGAGGTTGTGAGGAAAGTGAGCAAACAAAACAACTATCAACACAAATGCTCACTAAACCCCATGTCCTAGCTTAGAAGATGCTTGAAAATGAAAAAAAATGAAATTTGAACTAACCGTAAGCTACCCTAAGCTCACACATGGGAGGTAGGCCGTACCAATTCTCCTCCCAACCCTATGAGCCACTAAAAATCAGCACAAGAGATTAGATCTATGCACAAGAAGCTAGAAAAATGGAAAGAGAGGTTGAGATTTGTTACCCACTTGAAGAGAAGGGTCTTGGAGTGTTGTCTGGCTATTTTAGGGCAACATAACCCCCTCAACCTGTTGAAAACCTGCAAAAACTAGCAAGCTATGCTTGCTGGAAAAGCTGCACACAACCCACAATGTGAAGAAAATTTTTGTTTTTAGGGCAGAAATTTTTCTCTTTAAAAACTTATGATATAATATGATTAAAGTGACCAATCTACTGTGTTAAGCTAGCTGAAATATAATATGGAATGAGCAGCAATGAAAGAATGAGTAAAAGATGAGAAAGAAGGAGTTTATATGTGTTTTAAGGGAGGACTCTTCCTTGAGGCAATCCCAATAAAACCCTTGAGGCCAAACCTGCAAAACTTGGCAAGATAATATGCATACAAGAAGATAATATGGTTGAATATGCTAATGAAATGAAATACTTGCACCCATTAAGCAAACCCACATATATAGACTAACAAGAATACGCGTTGCTAGATCTACCCAAGTAAACCACTTTACCTAAGAATCTCTTCTATGCAATCACCATACCAAATTATAATAATAATACCTCATATGTAGCAAGAACAAGAATACTTTTTGCTCTTCCAATGATCCTCCAAAGTTTCTCTTTTATTACTCAAAAATGCATCTTGGAGAAATACTTGCTCCAAAACCCTAAGAACCAAAGAATGGATGAAAGATGGACAAGAAAGAGAGAGAGAGAG
Organism: Picea mariana; assembly: GCA_032191745.1. Taxonomy (NCBI): domain Eukaryota; kingdom Viridiplantae; phylum Streptophyta; class Pinopsida; order Pinales; family Pinaceae; genus Picea; species Picea mariana. The sequence continues at coordinate 32,473 of JASDQU011400560.1, read as the reverse complement.
AGATGAAAATCAAGTAGCATAACAGTAGCTCAAAATATGGTGAGGAGGGAGTGAGAAAAGGGATCTATTTATACTTGGAGATGCAAACCTACCTCTCTTGGATCAATGCCAAGTGTCCACCACCAAGCACAAGGTGAGATCCCAAGAAGGGGGGCGCACCATCTAGGGTTTGATCACATGGATCAAGGAGGTGGATGAGTGAGGGGGTGTTGGGATCAAGCAAAAGGGTAGTGGGAGGCTAGGAAAAGCGTGCCACATGAGAGAAGGGGCCCCAACTCATTTAAAATATTTTTCTAAAGTTCCATGTGAAGGGGGGCATAACTTCTCAAGGAGGGCACACCACTTAGGGTTTGGGAAAGGAATGGAAGGCAATAAATGAGGGAAAGAGAGTCGGGATGAGCTAGGAGGTGACGTGGAGGGTGAGGGAAGGTAAACCACATGGGAGAGGGGTCCACCACCCAACAAAATCCAAGTTACAACGTTGTGCCAACAAGGGGGGCATAACTTCCCCTTGGGAGCGTGAGGGTTGAGTGAGTGAGGGGGTGAGGGGTTTATAAAAAGGTTGGAGAAGGTTAGGTTGGGTAGGTTTAGGCTTAGGAAACCTCTCTCTATCTTTTTCCACTTTTACAACATCCTTTTAACTCATTATTACAAAAATTACATTTTTGCCATGTCATGGCCTAGCAATTAAAATTGTTGTTTTTGACTGACTGACACTCTGGGTGGACAAACCCATAGCAAAAGTTGTCCGACTGAGCTGAAACTTGGTCCAAGGGTGTAAGGGGTGTCTTTCCATTTCTTTTGAGCACAAATACCCCTATCAAAAATCCATGGACCTAGTTTTTACAATTTTTGCTCAAAAATAATTAATTAATTAAATAATTAAACCTCCAAACTTAGGGAAATTTAATTTAAAATCAATTAATTAAAAAAAACTAATCTAGACTCGATGGAATTCCGCGAAACTTTCTAAGATGACTTTCATGGTCTTTTACATCATTCCTAAACAATAGTTACCATAGGATAAGCCCATTATAACGCCCTTCACCACTTTGGAGGAATTATTGCAAGTGTGAGGGAAAAATTCGAGGTAAATCAATAAGGCTGAAAAGCCCAATTGATAACTTGAGGATAAAAAACCCTCGATGAAATGAACTCTCCCAATGAACCGATCCAAAGATAACTGACCTAACTATGACCCGTGTTGACCTATTACATTATTGACCCACACAGGGGTGCGGAAATTCCAGTTACAAAAGGAAGTGTCGGGGCCAAAAATGCCCTGTAGAACCAAAATCTTCAACAAATGAGCATCTGATGATGCATCTCTTCATGGTACATGGAGTTGACCCCCTAGTTGGATAGGTGGTCAACAAATCCCTAGAGCAAGTAAATCCAACAAGGTAAATCTAGGAGGGTGTAAGCCCTTTTACTCCTAGCAACCTTGAAAAAATGACTTATCCAATAACAATTAAGATGAACTCGGTGGAGGGAGTATGCCCTTATACTCCTACAAGGGTTCTAAACAAGAATAACATGAAACAAGAAGAAATTACCAACAAATGCAGAAAATTCCTTACCAATTCCACAAGATAGCAAGATAAAACCCTCATCTACCAAGTAAATTCCATCAACATGCCAAAGAGAAGTCTCCAAGAAGGTAGCGCACCACTAGCTCCACAATAAACAAGATAAGCATCCAAAATTTTGCACAAGAGAGAGATATATAACAAATGCCCAAGGAGGGTGAAAATTTTAGCCAAGAATGGCTTATTCTTAAGTGAGAATGTTATGAAAATGAAATGATCTAGGTCTTTTATTTATACTAGACCTCAAAATAGAGTTTGTCCACATATCTTTAGCGTAAAACACAATTAGGGAGGTCGACCTCCTCTGATTTCCCCTTTACAATTCAAAAATTGATTTAACACAAGAAGAAACCCTAAAAGCATGACGTCATGCCCCGAAAGGATGACGTTGTGGCATTTTGAGCAAGTCGTTGGGTTATTGAAGGGGATATTGGGCCTCCAATGGCCATGTGTCACCATGCTAAGTGTCCTCTCCACCAACCATGCTAGGTCATCATCAAACCTCACCACCATCATCAAAACCCTAGCCCCAAGGGTGACGTCAAGCCTGTTATCCCCATTTTGTGGATAACTAAGGAGATGATGTCTCAAGGCCCTCAAGTTGCAGATATGGAGTGTCGAGAGACTACATGACCACCAGTACCCTTTGCACATATGGAAAACCCACTCACCACCACAGATGGTCACAGGTTTACAGATGGCATCCACCACACTAGTTGGCTTCTGGAAGGCAGTAGGCCTTGCTCCATGAGGTACAAGTCAATATTATGGTGAGCATCATTTCAATACCTAAGCCATTTGATTATGTTGTTTCTTAGATTGCTCTAGATTTCATGATATGTGCTTAGACATTATGCCTTTTTCCTTGCTTCACCTTGGTGGTTGACATTGTGCCCTAGTAAGTGGTCTTCTTTGGGAATGGGTTTGCTGCTGGGAAATCCCTTAATGAGCCATCGTACCATTCCCGACCATACTTACCATTTTCCATCATTATTCCCCTACATTTCCTTATCTCTTGGGATTTTAAGGTGTATTGACCCAAGAAGGGGTTGTCCCTCATTCTATGGGAAGAAGGGGCTAAAGGCCCAAAGGGGTTGGTGTTGGGTAAAAGATAGCCTTATATAAACCTTCCAAATGCTTTGCCCAGGGATCACCCAAGAAAGCAATGAAACGCTTATCTTTGAATAAAAGGGGACCAATAATATAATAAAGAAATGCTTGAAAGGTAGAATGAAGGATAGG